>VOPJ01003091.1:0-11981 GCA_014673585.1 Semibalanus balanoides
AACACTTTATACAACGGCATGAATAGGCTCTGCTCTAAGCGCCAACACATCAAACAATAACTCCGCAACATTATACGCCGAGATCACTCAACTAATCCGCATATGGAGGTCACTAAACTCGTCTGCAAACGAGTAGTGCTGCAGCGGCAGCGCAGGGTAACCTCTGTCCTTAAGCAGCCAGTTGAGCTGGTGAATGTGACTCCACAGTTCGGCACGCAGCCGCAGCGGGTACGTCTCGTTGTCGGGAATCACGCCGTGCTGGTGGTTGTGCACCTTCCCTTCCATGTGACTGTGGACACACTCCATGCGGCGCCGGTCCGGCTCTATTTCCAGGAAGTGAAGCAGCGCTGTCAGCTCCCCGATCGGGTCCCGCGTTAGACGCTCGTAAGCTAGCACGTGCGTCTCGTTTGTCGATTCGATCCACTGTGCGTTCATGTTGTACCAGATTCGGGAATACCCCATGACGAATCTATGCCATTTTTCGCCACGGTATAAATATGTCATATTCTTGGAGTTGAGCACCGAATGGGTTGCTCCAAATTTTTGCAGCGAAATAAATGACTTAAACGGGTCACGAATGATCAGCACCGCCCGACGAGTGGCGTTTTCAGGGAAGGGCGCTAACCTATATTGTATTATGTCCGCCTCAGTGCTATTCCAAGGCTGCGGTAAAGCGTGCGTCTTAGCGACGATTGTGATCCCTTGTAGCCAGGGGATTCCTTCACCAAGATATCCAAGTTTTGCAAGCTCGGCTCCATGTCGTGCTGATTTCCATATTCTATCATCTGTAATCACAAAGCTATTGTTAACATTTTTCCGATACGCCTTATAGCTCGGCCCACCAGAGGTGGTGAAAATTCCTGTAGAAGCCTCCAGCAGATATCGGGTCCAGGTGTTGCCAGACCTCGGGAACGATGCCAGGTTGACTAGAGGCAGGCAGTGGTCACGGGTGAAGCGGGTGACGAGTGGGCGACACCCAGCGCTGGTGAACCACGCCTGCTCGGGCCGACCGGTCGCCCACAGCTCACTGATGGCCCGGCCCCTGAACAGACCGCCGCCGCCGCCGCCGCCGCCGCCGCCGCCGCCGCCGCCGCCGCCGCCGCCGCCGCCGCCGCCGCCGCCGCTGCGGTTGATAGGCACCAGCGCCAGGTGTGGTTTGAACGTCACCACCGTCACCAGGCCACAGCCGATCAGCGCCAGGATGATTAGTCTGCTCGCGTGGTACAGCTTCGAGCGCGGAGTGGACACGCCGCCATCACTTACGACCATTGTTCCCTTCTCACAGCCGCCGGTGGAATCCAGCATAGCTCCGCATCTGAAAAAGAAGTATGTTTATAAGTAAGGTTAAATGACATAAATGTTCATATCCAGATGCTGGAAAACACGAAAAGGCGTCACCGGTGTCATTATTTAAGCATGATCGTCCAGATGGAACTCTGTTGTAGACCTTTAATCCATTAACTTTGCGATTATTGATTCAAAACACACCATGAAAAGTTACATTTCTTCTGCAATCTCATGCTGAACCGGATGCATAATTGTGTTTGACTGAACAATATGGATTTTTCAAACATCGTATAGACCTTTCACTAAAATAAACTATATAGACCTTTCATTTCACTTCATTATTGTTTTGCATTATCTTGTGACACATGTATGGTATAGTATATTCAGGGGCGTAGGAACTCATTTGAAGTTGGGGGAGAAAAAGGCATTTTGAAGTCGATTCTTTCCATGCACCGTCCATAGGCGTAATGTTAAAATCCGAAAATGTTAGGGGGCAGCTGCCCCCCCTGCCCCCGGCTCCTACGCCTATGAGTATATTGATCGCAACTCAATTTAGAAGTGAAATAAAACTTTATATTTTTCGATATTTTGGAAAATTTAATATTGCATAAAATAAATGTGATGCGACTAACCTGACTATGATACGTTTTTCTTTACTCTGGCTATGAATACTGGATAGCTCAATCATGTCGCTTTTTGTAAATTTGAAGCACCCTGACAATGTCCCCTGAAACACTCGCCGACACTAGAATAGGTTGCCGTTAGGTGCTTAAATGAACTGCCGATTTAATTGCCACTTTTTCGGTTGCTTGTTAATTATCTGAGAAAAACAGTTATTTTATTGACAAGCTAAAACATTTTGTTATATACAGCTAATGACAAGACTGAAAAGGAGGTTGCTGTCATAAAGACGTGCAAAAGTCACAAAGGTGCATAAGTCAACAAAAATGAATCGAATCGGCCAACTCTTTCTTCAAATAATCACTCTGTTCCGTTTCTCCTGGGTCCCAGTTCTCCCCACTTTCTCCTATAATATTGGGTGAAAAAGGCTAATAAGGCTGGTTGACTGAATAAAGAAGGAAGAAAAAGGAGGAGACACTATCAAGCAAGGAAAGAAAACACCCTATTTGGTATTTGCGGCGAATGCGTAAAGACAACCACGGTTATATAACGAGGTTGCGTTATACATAACCGTGTATGCGTTATACATAACCTTGTTACATAACCTTGTTACATAACCTTGTTACATAACCATAACCTTGTTGTATGTATAACCTTGTTGCCGTGCCGCGATCGGTGCGAAGTCGAGCGCATTCCTTTCGACTACACGGCCGGCCGCCGTTCGTCTCCTACGATTACTGTGCTGCCAGAGCCCAGCGGCCCTCAGCCGGTCATCTTTCTCGCGGCCGTATATAGTCCCCTCACGTTACGCTCACGCTCCGCTGGCGCCCGACTTCGGCATGAACCGGGCTTAAGATGTGCTACCACCAGACTTGTCAGTGTTTCATATTTGTCATGAGTCGACTCACAGTGATGCACAGGCCATAATGAATGATCCTACAATGATTCATTCACAATGACAATATAAATGACTCATGAATGTCTCCTACACAATGACATAAAGATGCATGAAAGAAGAGTGCAACAAAGAGCCTCCAGGGCCCATCCGAGGTTGCACATATCCCCCCAACCCCTACCAGTCTCACCCTCCAGCCCACCCCCACCTACCTAAAACAAGTATAATCCCACGAGTAACTTATAAACTAAATCGCTTCTTCTGTATAGTATTTTGTCCTAATCTAATTTTGAAGAGCAAAGTGACACTGCAGTAGCGACATCCCGCGGTAGCTTATTTTCCAATGCCCCTACAACCCTTCCTGCTGAAAAATGACTGTCGTATGACTGTCGTAGCATAGTTTACTACTTTGTTTCATTAAGAGTTTATGCTGATTGACCTCTACTTCGATTTTCCCTACTGAATTCAAACTTCCCTTTTAAATATCAGAACGCTGACCATTCACAGATTGAATACTTCATATAAGATCTTCCTTAGCTTCGCATATCTAAGTGAAAAACATATCCAATTTCTTAATCTTTCTTCATAAGGCATACTATAAAAGACAATTTACCATTTTTGTTACCCTTTTCTGAACTCTTTCTAACAACCAGCAATCTTTCTCAAATGTTGGAGGCCAGGCTTGCACGCCAATCAATGATTCACAATGTGTATTCCATTTGGCAATAACTCTCCGTGAGCGAAAACAATTCCATTTGGTTTTCAGCAATTCCAACAAATCCTCTCTTCAGTGATGACGTGGTTTGTACAGCTTGAGATAGTCCCATTATTGTATCTAGTTTCCAAAGGCAAAACAAAAAATAAAAAATAACGTAATTAGTTACTTATAATTAGGAAGTTTGAAGTCAGTCAAAAATATAGATGATGTTTTGAAATTTGGCTTGAATACGTGGTTTTCTCATGTATATAAATATTCATTTATTAATGCTATACAAATATTGCAATATATATATATACTATATATATATTATATATATATATTATAATACTATATATGTATAATATATATTTATTAAACTTATTTAAACAATATTTCTTATATTTTTTTTGGTCAGAAAATCCAAATGTCGCAAATCCGAAATAAGCCATTTTGTCAGAAAATGCAATTTTTCTTTCTTTTTGACAGAATTTGCTTTAAAACTAAATTTTTCTACGATTTTTTTTTCAAAAATTTTGTCGTTTTTACACGAGCATTATCCGCTCGCTCGTCTTTACGTGGTATATGGGAAAAATCTGATTATGAGCGGCCCGACCCGACCCAACACGACCCAACCCGACCCGTGGCGACGCTTTTGAGAAGCTCATATCTTTGCAACCACAGGTCCGATTGACAAGCAATCTTCTTTGCTGAGCAGCCCATCCAATCAATCCTGTTTTTTACCAGTGCCGACTGTGGGTGACTGCCACTGCGCGTGGCGTGTGCCGCGTAAGGGGTGCTGAAAGTTTTTTTTGTCACAAAAACTCGGCAACGGCTGGGCTGATTATGTTTGAATTTGGTGTGTGGTTAGGGACCCCTCAGCCGCCGTTTTTTTTTGTTTACACTAGCCAGGGGTGGGGTGCCTCTGCACGAGCGCACGTGCACACCCCTAGTATATATCCCAGGAACGGCTGAACCGATTGTGTTCGAATTTGGTGAGCGGATAGGGACCTTTTAGCCGCCGCCTTTCCAGAAGTCACATATGGGTGGCGCTGCACGTGCACACGTGCACACCTTTTTTGTATCTCAGAAACTACTTGCCCGATGAAGTTGAAATTCACCATACATTTCCTTCCCGCTCATCGCCATCTACGGTGCTTTACTGGTAAATATTCAAAACATTATGCAAATATGTTTCCATAAATTTGACAATGAGACCTAAATCATATACTTAAGCCATACCAACTTTAAGGGGAGGGCACTTTGATATGTGTGCCCCTTGCAGGGGCGGATCCAGCCCCTCGGTTTGGGGGGCAACTTTTTCCGGCAAAAAAGTACCCCCATTTTTTTCTTCACGGATTTGGGCTTTTCACCTTATTTGTCATTTTATATAACAAAAAATACAATTTTTTTCCGAAAAATATATTTTTTCGGATTTTTTTTTCGGATTTTTTTTTAAATACTTTTTTTCGGAAAAAAAAATCCGGAAAAAAAATCGGGGAAAAAAATATGGATTCTTTTTCGTTTTTTGGGGTAAAAAATCGGGGGAAATCACTTTAAAACACACAGAACACCATTTCCGTTAGCATAATACATGCGAGGTCAATTCAATAATAACGTTTGTCCCTCAAACCCAAACTCGCAAGGGCGTCAACCGAGATAATTATTGAGGGGGTCAGTATGAAGTGACGAAAAAACGGTAATATCCGTTTTGTCCTGCGTGCATGCCTTTGGCAGACATTTTTAAATGTGAGATTCCATGTTAAAAATGACGCATTTGTTTGATGTTAGGTACTTTTAGGTGTTTTAAGGGGCCGATGTCCACGTCATAATCGTTCGCGTCGCCTTTTTTCGGAACTCGGCAGGCATGCTTAATGTAGAAGCTTGAAAATGTAACGCCTTGCCTCAAGGGGGCTGCGGGCCTCTGAGTGTTTTCTGAAATCAACTTTTTTACTCATGCTGGAAATTTCACTAATCGATATGTGACCCACTGGAATTGTTGGATTTTTCACCTGGATTTCACTGATATCTTTAGCTGAATTTCACTAGCTGGTTGACAACAATTATACGTATGCTGGCAAAATTTTCACTGGAAATTGGGTTGCTGTCCATTATGGGAGAAAATGAACGTTTTTAGTGACGAAATTAAATAGTTTGGTGGGAAGGAACGGTAACTATATTGTAAAAATCGTAGAAAATAGAGATTTGCAGCAAAAATGCTAAACAGTAAAGCGACAAGATCGAAAATGCCATTTTAATTAGAAAAGGCCAAAAATCGGATTTCGAAAATTTTGGGGAATTCTAACCTCTAAAAACTGAAAAAAAATGGGGAATCACTAAAAAATAAACATTTTCAAAGATTTTGAAACCCAAAAGATAAGTGAGAGAACTAAAATATAGGAAATACTGCAAACAAATTTCAAAGCAATGACTTGCAAAAAACTATTTGTGATTGAGTGATGGCTCCCCTAAGTGTACGAAAGCTCAATGACGTCATTTTTTAATCACTTTTTTGGCTTATTTTGAAAACCAGATACCACTAAGTAACATTTCGTATTTCCGAGACAAGACTGGTTTTTAAACAAAACTGGGCAGAGCTTTTATTTAGCATTAATTAATTTCTGCTTTTGAGGTGTTCTGACGGAAGAAAAAACGCTATTCTTGACGTGATCGAGTCTGGTCATTCACTTGACCTGGAAATTCCACCCAATGAATGAAACCTAAATAAATGGCAATACCGTTAGATTCCTCACAATCGACAAGGCAAACATGCTGGTTCTTACCGCGATGCTCTATGATGCTTGTTGGAAAGTGAGAACAGGAATCCTGTCAGCCACCCCCCGTACGCGAAGGTGGAATAATGGTAAGGTGAGGGTTTAATATTGTATGAAAGTGGGCCCTGGGTGCCAGAAGTTACCGTCAAGGAGAGCCTCTGCCATCTGAAATTAGATTTTTCCCAATTCCTAATTTTGTGTATGCAAGTTGCAAACACTTGGTGGTGATGCCGCGAAGGCGGCGCGAAATTTTCCCAGTTTGTATTTGTGAATATGCTGGATTTTGACTGCTTCAAAGCTATTTTAAACGATATTGTTATCTTCCCTCGGTTTTTTAAACCAGACTCACCATGTTAATACCAAATAGTACAAACAGTTCTCCGTATTCGAAATAATGTGGGTATTCACTGATATCCTTTGGGGGGGGGGGGCAAAAGATATGTTGGCCCCACCCTTTTTCGCTTTGGGGGTGGGGGGGGCATGGCCGGATTGGCCCCCCTTGGATCCGCCCCTGGCCCCTTGCAAATTCAAGGGGGTACGGTTCCCCGGTGCACCCCCTCTTTCCGCCTTCTATGCCTTCTATGACAAATCAAAATGTTCGCCAATACATACTGGTGACGCCCCCATCAATCGAGTGGCGCCTCTCAATTTGGTGATGCCCTGGTCCTTTGTGAATTTCTGTGCACGCCACTGGTTTCAACTTAATTTCCATAATACCATGCTTAAGTAGCTGACTTTCAATTGGTTTAAGTTGCCAGCATCTAGACCATCACAGAGCGTGGAGAACTGAGCAATAGCGCACACCTAATGCTCACAGCGGATTGCGCATCAAAACCACTCACCTGCTGACGGCTCGCTCAGTCCGCTGAGACTAAAGAATGTGAAGCTGGTGTCGTCCACTGTCCTCCTCCGTCACCACAGCGTCACTATCGCCGTCCCCCGACAGCTGAGGAGACGCCGCGCGCCACTCTCTGCTCACCACTGCAATACACAGACGTCAGCGCGGGCCGCCGGTCGGGCAGCAGCTTCCAGCCGCGCGGTGTCAACGTCCGCTGCAGTTCTCTGCCTCACTGGCGGCTAGCCTGCGGGGCGTGCTGTCAGCCTATAAAATATTTTTTATTATCCACCATGTGGCGCTACGGCCCGATAAGCCTAATAGGGCTGGTTTCTCCACCGTAGGCTGGTATGCATTATGGCTGTCTGACAGGTGCAGCTGAACAGGGGAGGAGAGGAAGTGTGGGGTGGTGGGGAATGGAATGCGCCGCGACCCGGGTGGTGGTCATGGCTGTTTGTCTCGAGGGTTAAGAGGTGAGCTTTCCAGCGCCAGCTGAGATCCAGCATTGGGGACTGAATAACAAGCACTCCGCGCGTCGGCGCCAATGGATCAGTCGGGAAAGGCGTCGACTTCTGAGTCTGACTTGTCCTTACTTGACCGTGGGCTCGAAGCGCGCTGGCACCCGATGCTTTAACATACTTCTTAAATCGTAGCACGTATCGCGTTTGGTTCCGAATTCCGTAGTTATTAATGCAAGCGTTTACAAATCCACCCCATGATTCTACGCGAGGAAAAAAAACTGCAGTACCTACGCATTTGGCGCACTGATATGTTCGCATCATGCTACTTCATGTTTCACGCGCTGCCAACACACCCGAGATAGGATTATGTCCGCTAATAAGTGACAATGTCTGCGACGACATTTGCGATGCCTAAAAAGGCAGGATTTAAGCGTTTTTTTTCTAGAGCTGGCTCTTACCGAGGAAGCTGTCGGGATGGGCACCTTCTAGAGCGGCCCCCTACCGAGGACTTTTTCAAGGTGGGCCCCTACCAAAGAAGCAAACAGCTTACAGAGCGGGCCCCTCCACACAAATTTCAGAGTGGGGGTCAGCTGATCCTCTGACCCCCTGGTTGCACCACCACTGTCACCTCGCGTCCGCTCTTCTCGCGCGACATTTGTCGCGTTGCCCGGCAGCAGCGCCAAGTCCTCGTCGTTACTGCGAGGGATGCCAATAAGAGGACAATTCATCTTTCGGATGGTGCGCGGCGGGCCGTACCTCGCGGATTCGCTCCTGTCCATATTACCGGTAGGTTCGTAGCTGTATCGATCAGCGTCACACTCATCATACACCAGCCGGAACAGAACAGACTGGAGAACCGATAGATCTGGAGATATTTCCAGAGTGAATAACTGTGAAAACGCGTCGCTAACCGGGAGACGCATTTACGTTTTAACAAGCGAATAAATGAGAACGATTGCGACGACAGACGGGGACGATGAAAGGCATGACGATGAAAAGATATTGGCGTTGGCGTTGTGTTAGACTTGACAATGGAAGGTGTTAGCGTTCGGCAGTGAGGCTCAAAAGGTTGTAACACGCGCCTTTCATATGTAAAAGGTGGCATATCATCATATGCTACAAGACATTTAGACATATTAATAAATAGCATTCGTGATCGTGCATATGCCACTCAATCATATTCCAATGTGTGTTCATATATGCTGATGGGTTGCATATATGCTCTTCATATGCTGCATTGTCACCGGCGCATTGCACGATGCACTAGTCTCCATTTCAGCATGCGTGGAAGTATTTGAATGTCCTCGAAGACAACATTCACGTGAACAAGAAGAGGGAAACTTTGCGCGGACACATACCAGGGATTGGACTACTCCTCAATATTTTGTCATCTGGGTGTCGTACCGAAATTCCCAACTAAGTTAATGGCATTAGGAAACACGATTTGTTGGGCGGTGTTTGTGTTTTGGCCGTGTCGCTGGAGGAGTCGCGGCGATATCGCAACCGAATGACGCAGTGTGCGGCCGGCTAAAGCGTAAAACTCTTCCTTATTGGTTACCACCTCTACCCAGCGGGTATCCAGCTGCACAGCTGATACATCAATCGAGTTTATACTGCAGTCGTTTGTCATGGATCGGATGCACTCATGGGTGCCCACTCAATTCTTCCGATTTGCTGGGTTTGGTATGTATTTTTTGACTTTTCATAGGTGGGTGGGTTCAGGGGCGGGCATGGGTATGACAACTTTTTAGTAATGTCGCTAAGTGTTATTTTTTACTTGACAGACAGAAGTTTTACCAGGTAATTATGTTAGTAAATAATATAGGACACTTGCATAGGCGTCGGAAGTGGTGTTGCAGGGATGGCAGCTGCCACACCAACTTTGGAACTGATGTGGCGGTGCCACACCAACTTTCCGGTCGTCCATATATATACTCGGTCTCCGAAATGTAAGCAAATATATGTACGAACGCGACTTGTAGATGGCATAGTAGCCTTGGATTCTGACGGGAATACATTTATTTACGAATTTATTTATTTTTGCTTTGTCTAAAACGCGAAAATAATCTTACAGAACACATCGTTGAAGTTCATAAGTCAGTCATTTTTGACGGTATCGATTTGAAATTTGGTACACATATTTACCGAACACGTTTCAATCACATATATTCCTGATTTTTGGCACTTTACAAAAATACTGTAAAAAGAATATACATTTCGTTAGTCTTTGGATTTTTCAAAATTTTGGATTTCAATGCAACTCGAAAATTTGAGATAGCATAGCTAAGTTTGATAACTGAGTTTATTATCAGTCATTTAATATATCACAATTTTATTTGTCTTTAAATGTATCTTTGACACATAGTTGATCTATGTTTTTGCGAAGTTTGGTCAATAGCCATCAACCATTTTTGCCGAAATCTTCAACTATGGATTACTATGCATGTTTGTCCATTGCGTATGCACCCTCAAATAGAAAGGCTATGACGTGAAAGTTTTTTTAGTAAATTGCAAAACAACAAAAGAGGCTTTTAACGAAAACAATTTGTGCAGAATACTGGAACAGAGGATGATGGATAATTCACAGTGAATAAATATCATACTATCATATTTTATATATTTTTTATAAGTTTTCCGAAGTGCCAGGCAATCTCCGGCTACAAATTGTTCAGGGTGGCAAGTGACATCCTGGAAATCTTTGAAGGTAGTTATATGATATGATATGATAATATTAAGACAAATTGTCTCCTTTTCGCCGATGATGTAGAACTAATACCACACTGTTGTCACTCCCGGAGAGATTTCATCTCTTTCAGGCTGGAGTCTTGCACGCTTGACAGACTGGTCGTGGCTTTGGAAATTGCAAAGCTCAATTCATCTTAATGTGAAATATTTATGATAACACTGAAAAGAAAGCCGGTGCTTAACACATACAAAATTAAAGGTGACGCTCTTGAGAAGGTCTCTTCTTTTAGGAACCTCGGTGTTTGGCAGGATCATAAACTAACATTTGCAGATCACATTGATAAAATCGTTTGTAAGGCAGGGGCGGCGTCACGGATTTTATTCAGCGGGGGCAAAATGATCTTGGTTGCCAGGTATCACCAAAGTTAAGATAAAGCTTCAACCCCTGAAATCGGATCAGGTTTTGGAGAGTGTTTTCTATTTATTGTGTGTAGGTATCCGTAACTTTGTATTTCTTTGAACTTTTTGAAAAATACAAATGCCCACCCTTGTCGCATCAAAAGCTGTCAAAAGCTTGTCGCATCAAAAGTGTTACGCCACTGCAACAAGAACGCATTGTAATACACTAATTATCACAAAATATATTTATTCTAGTAGGTACATGTTGTAATCATCTACGGACATAATTAATTATTGTTCGTTTGTTAATTGGGTTTTGTAGCGTTGCAATGACATGGGTGATTTTGCGTCCTTAGTCGTGTTAATAACTTCATACTAGCCGTTTTCTTGATGGATTTTTGCGCTGTAAGGAAAACAATTTTAATAATATAATTTTTGTATGTTTTGGTAATAAAGCTTCAGGATGAACTTTTGTATGTGATGTTTTTGTTAAATGTTCCCATGGGAAACATTTTCAGCCAAAAATTGCATGTTACAGCTCGTCCTGAAGCTTGTCTATCAAAAACTCAAAACATTAGCCGTTTTCACGATGGATTATTTTGCGCGAAATGTTTTAAAACATTTTAAAATGTTAAAAAATATTTTAATAGTAGCCGTTTTCACGATGGACTAATTTGCGAAAAAAAAATGTTTTAACCCTCGCCCTACGGGACCGTAGGGCAAGGATTAAAACATTTCTCGCAAATTAGTCCATCGTGAAAACGGCTACTACTATTTAAAAAAAATTAAAACATTTCGCGCAGAATAATCCATCGTGAAAACGGCTATTATATCCTTTAAAATATTATCCTCACAGCGAAAAAAAAATAATCTTGCAAACGACTCAGGCAGGTAGTCAGGATTTTTTTATCAGGGGGGACACATTTAAAAAAATAAAATTTTGCTTCTCAGCCTAATGCTGCTGACTAGGGGGTAGGGTTTGGTTTTCAATTAAGAAAATCCCATTATATCTAATGTGAATATATTTTTTTCTTCAGAGGGGGCAATACTTGGCTACATCCCTGAAATGGCTAGTGTGTAGTTTTTCAAGTCTGAGAGTAAAACCCAGATTTGCGACAACAGACTGTGTCCTTATCGGTTAAAATATCGCAGTATGCTTTCAGTGCCTCATTTAGGAACGATAACGGCCTTTTAATTTCATCTATCTGCAATAGCTTTCATATGCACTTGTGTGTAAAAATAATAACAAATTATGCTGAACATGAAATAACAGCTGCTTTCCATAATTTGAAGTAAAATTATTGGGGAAATGGATAAAAATGTGCTG
>VOPJ01003092.1:0-11982 GCA_014673585.1 Semibalanus balanoides
ATTGTGCGAGGCATAAGTGAGTAGCTCTTGTGCTATGGCAGTCCTTGTTAACTGCGCATGTGATCTTCAATGTCGAATTCATAAAATCATTGGCAATCAAATAGTTGCACGTACTTAGGTGATACTCCATGCTGTGCGGGCGCTATATGCTTCTCCTGCTGTAGAGAGTAGAGAATATCTCTGTAATCGATGTCTGCTCCGTATCCGATTCTATGGGCGGAGACTGGATGACTAGGTTGTACGGCTGTGGATATGATTAAACAATGTTTACCTTGTGAGATGCTTAGTATTTACACTCCTTGCCGCGCTGGTCTCGTCATGTTAGTCGTTGGCAGAGGGATCGTACCTTCCTTGGCCATTGTGTTTAATCAGGAGTTTTGTTCGGTTTCATTTAACAAATACAGTTACATGTTGCTGCATTCCTTCTGTGAAGTATCGCTTGAGGATAAAGTGTATCTTGATGGAACAGGATTTGATTGGACGATCCGAATAAGAAATGAATGGCGTCTTTTTTGCGACAGTAGGATGGCTTTGAAACTAAAATATCCGTATAATTCACGAAGTGGTTTTTTCATTCGCGTATGTTCGCGTGACAGTTGCTGGATTTTCTCTTGTTCATGCACTAGAATGTCCGACTACTGGATTTCAGAGCGGAATCTCGCACGCTCTTAGCGTATGACTATCCGACTCAAAGTATTATCATCGGCCACCATAGTAGTTTTTATCCAAACTGTAACCATAATCTGTTTTCAGGCTTGCACGCAGCTACGGACCTCGAGCCTTTGGCTAAGGATTCCCGCAGGCCAGTAATCGTAAATTGCCTACCGAGGCGCCAGAAGCAATTCGGTCACCATGGCGAGTGCCGGTATGAACCGCCACCTGGCGATGGCAGCCACGTCCGAGACCAGTACGCCCACACCTCGCCTCGAGATCCGGCGCGCCGCCCGCGCCGACCGCGCCAGCATCGAGAGCCTCGAGTGGGAGGAGAAGTGGATACAAGACATCTACGGCTTCACCAAGCTGGAGCCGCTGCTGGAGCACGCCGCGCTGTCGCTGGTGGCCGTCGACGAGCTCGGCGCTGTGCAGGGCTTCGCCGTGTTCGACGGCCAGCCGCTCGAGGCGCTGGTGCACGGCCACGCGTGGCGCAGCTGGCTGCGGCACACCTCGCCGCTGCTCGGGACGCAGCCGCTCAGTCCAGCGACCGGCCTGTTCCAAACCCGCCTCGTCTGTCCCCGGGCGGCCGTGCAGCACGTGGAGACGTCGTTCCTCACCTGGCTGTTCGCCTCCCTCCCGGACCTCGAGCGCGTGTTTCACGCGGCGCGCTGCGCCCCGTCCGAGCTGGCCGGCCTCGAGGCGATCGGCTTCCGGCTCATCTCGCAGCTGAACGGCCGGGACTCGGTGCACGAGGTGCACCGGCGCGGCCTCGTGCCTCGCCTCGCCACACGGCCGGCGAGACTCGAGGACCACGACGATCTCCGGCCGATGTTCGACGCCGACGAGGAGGGCCTCCGAGAAGCGTTCGGCGAGTACTTCCTCGCTGAGGTGATCGCTGACGAGCGCGAGTCGTCCTACTCAGCCGTCGTCGAAGTCGAGAAGCTCGCCGTGGGACTCATGAGCGTCACCACAGAGGTGGATATAGACGCGCTGAACGCCAATTTCGAGCTGGCTCCGTTCCACGGTCTGCGGAAGCCGGACCCTGACGACGTCACTGGTATCTGGAGCAGACTGAGTCAGGAGGTGATGGGAGTGAGACCAGCCACTCTACACACGGTGTATGAAGCACCAGCGGCACAGAAAGCGGACAGTCAGGAGGGAGCCGGGGATTCGTCACAGGCGAATCCCGCCGCAGTAGAGGGCGGGGAGGGAGCAGAAGCTGCAGCCGTACAGCCAGACGCCGCCGGCAAAGATTCCGCACCAGCAGCCGGCGGGGAGGAAGAAGAAGCTGCAGCGAATGCCGGGAAACCAGACGCCGCCGGCAAAGATGCCGCACCAGCAGACGCCGGGGAGGAAGCAGAAGCTGCAGCGAATGCCGGACAACCAGATGCCGCCACAGCGGATGGTGGGAAGGAAGAAGCTGCAGCGAATGCCGGGCAACCAGACGCCGCCGGCAAAGATGCTACCACAGCGGGCGGCGGGAAGGAAGCAGAAGCCGTAGCGAATGCCGGACAACCAGACGCCGCCGGCAAAGATCCTACCACAGCGGACGGTGGGAAGGAAGCAGAAGCCGTAGCGAATGCCGTACAAACCAGACGCCGCCGGCAAAGATGCTACCACAACGGACGGCGGGAAGGAAGCAGAAGCCGTAGCGAATGCCGGACAACCAGACACCACCGGCAAAGATGCCGACGTGGCCAGCGTAACGGAGACGAAGGCAATCAAATCAACCGCATCGAAAATAGAACCACCACCCGGCGAGCCAGGTAACGCCGACCCAGCCGCGGCGGACAATTCTAGTGACGGCGATAATACTGCAGACGACGACAAAACACCCGTCGCAGACGCCGCCGCTGAGCCCGCTGAACGACAGATCCCACTCCTAGAGCTCCTGTGGGGCCCGGCGGTACTGGAGCCCGGCTTCGGCGAGCCCGAGGTCGAGGAAGCTCCGATCCCCGACGACGAAGTGCCGGACAACACCCGCCCGGTCCTGGAGATGATCTGGGGATTCCCCGTGTCCGCCGACGGCAGGATCACGCGGAAGGTCAGCTTCACACAGCCGGGCGTGGGCGCCGAGCCGGCGACGGGCCCGGAGCCGGAGCCGCGGGCCGTGCCGCAGTACCGCGGGGCGCCGAACGCCGCCGCCATCAGTCTGTTCTGCATCAGGGACGAGTACGCCTGCCGCTCGCTCGACCTGCTGCCGGCCGTGCTGGAGCGCATGCGCGACGTGGAGTACCTGGTGATGACGGTGCCGGCTGACGCGCCGGAGACGCCCCTGCTGGAGCTGTTCACGCGCGTGCCGCACCGCGCCGCGTCCACGTTCCCCGGCCAGCTGTACGTGTTCCACCGGGCCTCGCTGGTGACGGACTTCAGCGTCGGCAGCGGGAAGAGTGGCGAGCTGGGCGCGATCCGCACGCTGGTCAAGCACACGGAGGCGGCGGAGAACGTGCTGCTGAGCGTGAGGGAGCTGTTCATGAGCGGTGTGGCTCAGAACTCGGTGATGGTTGTGAGGTGCCAGGACCATGTGGTCGGCGTGATCGTGCTGATGCCGGAGCTGGAGGTGGAGTACCTCCGCGCGCACTTCGAGATCGAGGAGTACGTGACGTGCGAGCACCACGACAATGGCTTCGGCCACCTGCACCACATGGTGCTGAACCCGATCTTCCGCCGGTTCGCGAGGGTGATCCTCGGCGAGGTGATGCGGCTGACGAAGCTCTCCGTGCTCCTCTACCCGCTCCTACCTTCCGACTCGGAGGACGCCTCGGGCCACAGTCTGGTCTCGTCTCTGGAGGTCCTCTGGCCCGTCACGTGGCGACGCCAGATCCAGTACCCGCTGGCGCACGGCTCGCTCGGCACGAACATCCCCAAACCGCACATTCTGCAGCGTCGGGAGCCGCTGGCTCTCCAGCTGACCTCTCTCTCCAACGTCCTGCTGCGCCGCGAGCGCGTCAACAGCCGGGTCGTGGTGGTGGGCGGCGGAGACGCCGGCCTGGCTGTCCTCGAGCGCCTGGCCTTCTCCCGTCAGCTGCTCTTCACGAACGTCACGCTGGTGGAGCCGCACGGCTTCCCCGACGACAGTGGCGCCGGTCTGGCGGCCGGTATGAGAAGCACGACGGAGAGCTTCCAGCAGGAGCGGCTGGGGACCATGTGGCTGCATGCCTGGGTGAACCTCGTGAGGGGAGTGATGCACTCGATCGATCGGTGAGTCGGGATGTGGGTGGCTAGGTCGACTGTTAATGTTCTGAATAACTACCTAGCCATGATGAATCAATGGTCGTCATATAACCATTGTGTTTCGGCTCCCTTAAGCCCCAATCTTCATCATCTTCATCACCATGTTGAGTCATGTAGTGAATGGCGACCTAGCTTCTCCCGACCTAGCTATACTAGGAAATCTAACGCACGCCCATGTATCCCCGCGCCACTCACTGCCTCCCTCCCCCAGGAAGCAAAAGTTGATCGTGGTATCGGACGTGGGTGAGATTCCGTACGACCACCTGCTGCTGACGTGCGGCCTTCAGTACCAGCTGCCTACCCGGCTGGTGCCCCGTCCGTCGCGTCCCTTTACCGACCGGCGGCCGCTGCACGCCCCGTCCCAGCTGCCCGAGGCGCCAGACAATGTGTTCAGGGTCAACTCGCAGTACGACGCGGAACGCGCCCTGGATTATGTCAAGGAGTACTGTCTGGAACGGAGCGGTGAGGGTTGGCAGGTTGGGGTGGCTGGGGGGACGCTTAGAGTTCGTGGGGAGCTGAGGGAGGTTTGAGGATAAGGTGTGGGGAGAAGTAGGAAATGTCAGGTGATTGGAGAGGTCGAGAGCGTCGAGAGGGAGGGAGGGGCGTGCGGGTAAAGAAAGTGGAGACCAGTTAAAGAGGGTGGGAGTTGTGTAAAGTAAAATTTTGACGAGAGGCGACAAGGAAACGCCTCTAAGAGAGCAGATAGTGGCTGTAGGGCGCAGTAGGAAATGGCACTTCGCTAACACCGGCAAAGATGGAATTGCTGAGGATGTGATAGAGTGCCTCCGTAACGGAAACATCGTGACGTTATCATCTGTGGCAGAGAATGTGATCGTGTACGGCCGCTTCCTGGAGACGCTGACGTGTCTGGAGACGCTGACGAAGCTGCCGGTACCGCTACACCGCCTGATACTGGTGCTGCCGCCTGGTGATGAGCACGGCAACCGCACTCAGCTGACCCACGATCCCCAGGTAGGGTCGGGCGTAAAGGTGGTGGATGATGACGAAACTGGGGCAGGATTAGCTTCGCTTACAATTGGTGGTCGGAAATTTGGTAAGGCAAGTATTTCTATAGTATTTGGCATACGAGTGACTGCAAAACACTTTTTGTTCGATTTATCCATGCTTCGTGTCAATCAAATTGCAATATGAGCAATATTTAGGTGCAATTAATAACTTATCTCGTGAAGAAACCATCTACTCATACTGAACGCCCGCATGTAAACGGTGTTATTCATGCATAAAGTGACGCCTCCCTATCCACCGCTCCCCCTCCACAGATCGACAACGGAGTATTCCACCAACTCCGTGCCGCAGAGAACGGTATCCGCATACTGGAAGGCTACACTCTGGCCTGCTGGGACGTCAAGTACAACAACCGCATCTACCGCGTCCAGCTGCGGGGTGGTGAGGACGGCAAGGCCGAGAGGCATCTCTCCTGCTGCGGCCTGTTTGTCTACGATCACCGCGGCGTAGAATTGGTGACGTACAAGGCGCTGAATGACGCATCCCTCGTGTTCGACGGACGTCTGGTGGTGGATCATCAGTTCGCCACGAATGATGCGGACATCAGGGCGGTTGGAACGATGACCAAGTATTCAAGGAGGTGAGAGCGGTGTGGGCGGGTTTTTATTTTAGATTGATCGAGCTCCGTTGTATAAACCAGCATGCGTTAGTTCGGACCTTTTTCCTGCACATTTACAAACAGCTTCGCATCAAGCTAAGTCCAAAGTTGGTGTTAAGTTCAAAGCTGAGTTCGTATCAAAGTATTTTAATGTTTGAATTTAGTATTATGGATTCAAGAAATTAGGATTAAGGTTGACACACACGATTAAAAAATGGTCCGGACCGCCACTATTGGTCCGGTCCGGTCCGCCACCTTTCCTCTCAGATGGCCATTTTCATTTTCTGTGGGCTCCTGGCTAGTTGTTGAATTTCCATCTGACCGTTGTATTTATTTCGCCCCAGATACTACGCCGACAGTTTCGACCACTTTGAGTACAGCTCGCGGGAGGTGGGACACGCGCTGGGGGATCAGCTTCTCCGCTCGTACGGCGCCATAACGGACGAAGACAAAAAGCTGAGCACCAAGGACCGGCGCAGGTACGCTGTGCTGTGAGGCATACAGGGGTCGGGAAGCTGCTGTGCTTAGACACGGAACTGCTGGTATAACGCTACAGCTGAGGCTGGGATCGTTTACATGGTGTCATGTGATCTGCTTGTAAAGACCTCGTGGTGTGTTGATCTTCGCTCAGGACAAGACGCCGCTTAAAAACGATCCAAGAAACCAAATGGGACAAACATGTCGAGATATGCCGAGGATGGGCGCAAATTGACCCAAAGGTGTCGGCGCGCCCTTAAACCCCTATAAACAAACAAAATATGCCGACGACGATGCCGCGGCGCAGAAACAGGCACCAGAGAAAAGGCAATTCCATTCAGTGGGGAAATGTGTCATTGTTAGCACCCTCCACATCATTAGATAACTGGCGCTGTACCCACTGCCACAGGTCATCTCTGGCGGGAGTACCGCTGCCTCCTGAGTTCCACTGGCCCCTCGTCACCCGGGCCCGACTGGCTGGCGCTGTACCCACTGTCACAGGTCATCTCTGGCGGGGGTGCCGCTGCCTCCTGAGTTCCACTGGCCCCTCGTCACCCGGGGGCCCGACTGGCTGGCGCTGTACCCACTGCCACAGGTCATCTCTGGCGGGGGTACCGCTGCCTCCTGAGTTCCACTGGCCCCTCGTCACCCTGGGTCCAGCTCTGACTGGCGCTGTACCCACTGTCCACAGGTCATCTCTGGCGGGAGTACCGCTGCCTCCTGAGTTCCACTGGCCCCTCGTCACCCGGGCCCGGCTGACTGGAACTGTACCCACTGTCACAGGTCATCTCTGGCGGGGGTGCCGCTGCCTCCTGAGTTCGCCACGGCCCTCGTGCACTCGCGCTCAGACTGCCGGGCGGCTGGACCTGACCTCACAGGTCACTCTGGTGGGGGTGCCGCTGCCTCCTTGAGTTCCACTGGCCCTCGCCCCGGGCCGGCTGACTGGAACTGTACCCACTGTCACAGGTCATCTTCTGGGCGGAGTACCGCCTGCCTCCTCCTGAGATTCCACTGCCCTCGTCACCCGGGCCCGGCTGACTGGAAACTGTACCCACTGCACAGGGTCACTCTCTGGCGGGGGTACCGCTGGCCTCCTGAGTTCACTGGCCCCTCGTCACCCGGGTCCGGTCTGCTGGAATTTACCACTGCCCACAGGTCATCTCTGGCGGGCAGTACCGCTGCCTGCCTGAGGTTCCACTGGCCCCTCTTCACCCGGGCCGTCTGCCGGGCGGCTGGACGCTACCTCAGCACCACTCCGAAAGCCTCTCGACGAAGCAGGAACCGCCCTGGGTACTGAACTACTGGAGACCCAGTGTACCCCTAGGAACATGGGGGAACCGTAACCAGAACCGCCCTGGGTACTGACACTGGAGACCCAGGTTACCCTCAGGTAACCAAGGCAACTGACCCAGGACCGCCCTGGGTACTGAGCTTACTGAAGAACTCAGTGTACGGCCCTCAGGTAACCGGGGAACCGACCAGAAGCGCCCTGGGAATGGACTACTGGAGACCAGCTGTACCCCTCAGGTTACCAGGGGAACCGCCAGGAACCGCCCTGGGTACTGACTACTGGGGACCAGTGTTACCCTCAGGTAACAAGGGAACTGACCAGGGACCGCCCTGGGGGTGACTGACGTACTTGAAGACTCAGTGTTACCCCTCAGGTAACCAGGGGAACCGACCAGGAAGCGCCCATCGGTACGACTACTGCGAGACCCAGTGTACACCCTCAGGGTAAAACCAGGGGAACGCGACGCAGGAACCGCCCTGGGTGCCTAAGCTTACTGGAGACCCCAGTGGTACTTCCTCAGGTAACCAGGGGAACCGACCAGGAACGCCCTGCTGTACTGACTACTGGAGACCCAGTGTACCCCTCAGGTAACCAGGGAACCGACAGAACCGCCCTGGTACTGACTACTGGAGAACCCAGGTTGTACACTCGGTAACCAGGAACCGACCAGGAACCGCCCTGGGTACTGACTACTGGAGACCCAGTGTACCACTCAGGTAACCAGGGGAACCGACCAGGAACCGGCCTGGGTGCTAACTACTGGAGACCCAGTGTACCCATCAGGTAACCAGGGGAACCGACCAGGAACCGCCCTGGGTACTGACTACTGGAGACCCAGTGTACCCCTCAGGTAACCAAGGGAACTGACCAGGGACCGCCCTGGGTACTGACTACTGAAGACTCAGTGTACCCCTCAGGTAACCAGGGGAACCGACCAGGAAGCGCCCTGGGAACTGACTACTGGAGACCCAGTGTACCCCTCAGGTAACCAGGGGAACCGACCAGGGACTGCCCTGTGGTACTGACTACTGGAGATCCAGTGTACCCCTCAGGTAACCAGGGGAACCGACCAGAACCACCCTGGGGTACTGATACTGAGACCAGTTGTAACCCTCAGGTAACCAGGGGAACCGCACCAGACCGCCCTGGCGTACTGGCTACTGGAGACCAGTGTTAACCCTCAGTAACCAGGGGAACGACCAGGGACCGCCCTGGTACTGATACTGAGACCCAGTGTACCCCTCAGTAACCAGGAGAAACCGACAGGGACTTGCCGCCTGGGTACTGTACTATGGGAGACCCAGTGACCCCTCAGGTAACCAGGGGAACCGACCAGGAACCGCCCTGGGTACTGACTACTGGATACCCAGTGTATACCTCAGGTAACCAGGGGAACAAGGTAATGACCACGGCCCACTCGTACCCCTCAGGTAACCTGGGAAAGCGATCAGGCCACGCAGCATTTTCGCCTGGGTTTTCTATTTAAACTCAACATTGTTTGGTATTAGAAAACGAAGTACTGTGTCGGAAAATTTGATTTTATATAAACATTATGATATACATAGTTCGAGACATTTAATATTGTTGTCACTCAAATGCGTCAAACTGTGCATCGCTTATTTTCATATTCAAAAGTGCTAGTGCGATGTCAACCGACACTTCGTGACAAGTCCAGAACAGCATGCGACTTCCTCTGTCGATTGCGCACTTCTCTCTGCTCTTCATGACATGCATGTGGTGACGTGCAAACATGTCAGTCGTTCTTAGCAGCGCGTTGTCGTGTCCCCCCCCCCCCTCCCCCTCCACCAGCCACCGGCTACATGCGGATCGAAGTCAGCGTGTACAGGGTGGTGCAGAAGATCACCTGCTTCTCCAAGAACGAGATCGAGACTGATAACATCATCGCTCTGTATGGGCTGCATGAAGTTCTGCTTAACAACATGGTGGCCAGGTAAGCCGGGAGAAACAGGACTCGCGCGCGTCCTGAGGTGCCGCTTTGGGTTAGTTCAAAACTATATTAACAAAGATCAAACGCATCGTACCACGCATATGCAGTATACATTATCAACTTTTACTGATCTCCAACACAAAGCGAAAAACAACCCCTGGGGAGCGGCTCAGGTTGTTTTTCTATAGAAAAACAGAGTTATAATGAATAGTGGTATTTCAATGTATAAAAAACTTCGGGTACGAGACATGAGTGAACTCTACGCATGTGATGTTGTAAACTCTGAATACCGCCAGGTATGAGGAGGGCCTGATTCCGGAGCTGTACGTCTACTTCCGTGAGCCGTGGGCGATGGTGGTGTTCCACGACCGGTTCGCGGTGCTCAGGGCTGACATCCGCCGTGCGGTGCTGCGCTGTCACTGCCGCGACGGAAAACTCACACTCGAGGAGAAGGTACGTGTGGCGGGGAACAGAGAGGTGGGGTGCTACGGCTGCGAGCAAAAACGGATTCTAGTGACGCGTCAGGCTGTAGAAAACTTTGAATAAAAGAGACAAACCTTTTTAAGTATTTATATGGCTTTTATTTCAAAGACCCTAACTTAAATGAGTATCCTGCACACAAATGTTATTTTTGATGTAAACTAAATGGCTCGTCGCACGGCGGCAGCGGTAGTCATGCTGAATGCTGATTTATGTATAATTAGTGTTTTCGTAATGGGATTGTCAACTCCTGGGGCTGCATTTGCTGAAGATCCTTTAAGGCATCCGCTCAGCTAGTGTTCCAATTGATACTTTCGTCTTGTTCCTTAGATCGTGGACAACCTGTGCCGCTACAGCGAACTCTCCGAGCAAGAACTTATCAAGATTCTGGAGGACTTCCGCGCAGGTGGGGTAGACAAGATGGTGGAGCGGTGGATCCTTCAGTACCTGGCCAACAACCAGTACCACCTTCCGATGTACGCCCGCGTGGGAACCGCCGATTCGCTGAAAATAAACAGAGACACCGTGATAGAGTCGGTGAACAACGCCATCTCTACGTCGCGGTTTGCCCAGCGTTAAGTGGTAGATGGCAGCACAAGCGGAACTATAGATGGCGTGAGTGTATAGAGGCTGGGAGCTGAGCTGGATGCAGGGCGGTTACATCGGTGGTCAGGTAGTCAAAATGCGTGATTATTAAGCCTTGTATTGGAAACAATTGTGGTAATGAATTAAATGAAAACTCATAGAAGCGTTTTCATTAAACTCTAGTCAAGATGCAGATTAGCATGCTGATGATTTGGAAAGATTCTCAACGGAAGCGGTGCCTCTTTGGTAAAACCCTTTTATGTGCGTTTTCCGTGAAGTCAAATGTATATTCTTCCATGGATCTTTTTTGGGTTCGAAGTTTCATAAATGTGTTGCATTAAAACATATTCGACCCTAATAAAACTAATGCCCGTTGATGTGTTGTACGTTACAGCTGTCACTCCATGTATTATTATTTTACATAATAAATCGCGTAATGTTTGCTAAAATGTTAGTATGTCAGCTTGGCTAGTATTACTTGGAACGAGTAGTGTTTTTATCGAATACAAAATAAATTGAAAAGGGGGAACAAAGAATCTAAAGATTCAAGCAGTATTAATGGTTAAACACAAGCTATATCTAAGATAGCAAACAACTCAACAACGGCATTGCTGTTTTAATTGTGGATTTTGTGTTGAAAATGATAACTCTTGCACACTGCCATGAGTGCGTAAGTCCTGCGTAAGTCATGCCACGAGCTTGAGCATGATTGATGATTTGTTTAGTTTGGAAGGTAACTATATATCCCTTGAATTGTTACCCGTCATGCAGAGACAATATAAAAACAACAAAATTACATCAGTGGACCGTACAAATGAGCTCTAGTGCCAACCGTCTTACGAAGCCGCCGACACATCCCCTCTCCCCTGCAGTCCGGCATTGTTCCTCTCCCCTCGTGGTCTGGTTTACCGCCCGGGGCGATGTTCCGGGCTGTGGCCCTAGCCGTCTCCCCCGCGGCGGGGGCGGGAGCGGGGGCGACGCACCGTCTCAGCGGAAGCCATGTCCGGCTCCGGGGCATTACTCGTTCCCGCCCCCGCCCTGGCTGCACAGGCGGGAGCGGTTGCTAATCGCCTCTGTGTAGTGCCCCATCCCTCGGACGACGGGGAGGGGCACGCTGCAGGGGACCGAAAGCCTTCCCCTTCCCACGGGCCGGATAGTCGGAGAGACGGGGTTAGGGCGGTGGCAGGTGATGATTGTCTTTGTACGGCCCTTAGCAGGCGGTGATCGTCTTTATACGGCCCTTTAGCAGTCTGCTTCTCCTGAAATAAGCCTAACATTTTTAATCATGCTGGTCCGATGAGTTAGTCTTTCATTTTGGCCAGTGGCGGCGCCACCATAGGGGCAGGGGTGGCAGATTGCCACCCCTGCCGTGACACAGGAGTGGCATTGCCTCCCCTAAAATTTAGGCTACCTTCTACATTTTACCGGTGCTGTTTTGTCAAAATGGTGGATTCTGACCACTTTGAGCATATATGGAACAGTTACCTTGTTCGACCAACTCAAATTTTATTCACATTAGTCTATATTGCTATCCAAACTATTATATCTAGTCCTGGCCATAATATTCACTAATTTGACCGAGACCTTCGCTCTGTATCGGGTTATATAAATTGACCTGTCACCTATCTAACGGAGAGCGAGCCATTGCAAAAACTGCACCGGCGCCACTGGGCGGGGCAGGACAGGGTG
>VOPJ01003093.1:0-11982 GCA_014673585.1 Semibalanus balanoides
CAGGGAGAAGATGCACGTCAGTTACCGACGACTGAAACAGGGAGAAGATGCACGTCAGTTACAGACGACTGAAGCAGGGAGAAGATGCACGTCAGTTACAGACGACTGAAACAGAGAGAAGATGCACGTCAGTTACCGACGACTGGAACAGAGGAGAAGATGCCACGTCAGTTACCGACGACTGAAGCAGGCGAAGGAAGATGACGACGAATTAAGCTGGGAGACAACATGCTCGTCATTGGACAAAACAAATACACACACACTTTGATATATCGATGACTGAAACATCGGTAATCATTCGCCAAACAGACTCACAAAATACACAGACTGTGATAAAACGACAACATGGACACCACGCGTCTGTGGAACATGCCAAATACAATATCTAACTGCACCAATGAAATGACTGCACTTGAACTATGTGGAGACCCCAAGTCAGACCCATGACGTAATACATGCTTTATACATATGTATGTTCGAAATTATACTTCAAATACTGACATTGAAACATATAAAAATTGCCACTGGTACATACAACACACAAACTTTTGCATACCGAAGGTGACGACTGAAATATACATTGCCCTTTACGATACTTGTCTTCCATTACGTGTGTCCTGCCTACGGGTTTCACGTGTTTCAGTTTCCGTCGTCACCGTCGGTATGCAAAAGTTTGTGTATTGCATGTACGAGCACGGCGAGTTTGTATGTTTTAATGTCAGTATTAGATGCATAACTTAAAACATACATATGTATAAAGCATGTATTACGTCATGGGTCTGACCTGCGGGCATGGGCGTCGCAGACGGGGGGGGGGACGGGGGGACGCGTCCCCCCAGATAAAAAATCGAAGGGGGACGTCCCCCAAGAAATTTGACTGACTTTTTAATCTGAATTCGTGCCAAAAGAAATTGAACCTAATTTATTTCCCTGTCGAATGAGAGGCAGTGTCCTAGGATTGCTTTAAAGCCAGGGTGCAGAGTGGAAAATTCAGACTGAAAATCAGGAAAAAGAGTGAAAAAGTTTACCTCAAAATGTGCCTTTTTAAAGAATTTACCCATTTTGCTATTAAACAAAACTTGATCAATTTTCTGGCGTTCTACATATAAAAAAAAAATTAGTGAAAAAAATATCAAAAGTGAAAAAGAGTGGAAAATAGACCTTCAAATTGGGCAAAAGGAGTGGAATGATATATCTTGTAGGGTGTCGCCTTACACTCAAAATTTCCAATCCTAGGACACTGATGAGAGGTCATCAGGGGCGTAGCCAGCATTTTGCTAGACAGGTGCATCCGGTCGGGGGAGGCCATCACAGGGGGCCCAGTCCCCATAACTATCCCACGTATTGGGATACTTCAATAATCAAAATTAAAAGGTTCCTTCTTGGTATTGGTATGTACAGTTGGTCTATTATGTATCTTCATTCTTCCCCTTTTTAGTTTATAAAACTCATCTATTTGCATTGCTGTGTACATGAAGGACTGATACAAGGAATTATGTGGTTTGTTTTATTTATTTATAATCAAATACAGAAAACACGTTAACACAACGAAATAATAGGATTGGTGCAAAAGTCCAAAATACTTAAATCAGGGCACCTCTCCTAAACCCCGATGCTCCCTTACCCGATGACTCCCCATTAAAATCAGTTCAATTCATGTACCACAGAAATGAAATTAGATAAGTTTTAGAAACGAAAAAAGGGAATATACATAATAGACCGACTGTACATACTGTTTATAATTCAAATCATTTCCAGTCTTCAGCCAGGCCTGAGAGAGCCCATTCCAGGCCTGAGAGAGCCTATGAAGCGGCTCTCTTCTTGCCATAGAGGGCTCTCCTCGGATCAGAGCTAAAGGGTCGTTTGGTTTGTGGTGAAAGGGCCTTTTGGATCAACCTCAGAACGGCTTAATCAGGATTTGGCCAGACTTGATTGCATATACTCTTATTACGGTGCCCTTGGCCGCTGAGAGCCAGGTCCCGAAAGCGGAGATGAAGGGCCAGGGTCGCGTCGGCACATGGAGATGGGCGGGAGGAGGGGGGTGAAGGGGCCGAACAGGAGGTACTCGAGGGGGGGGGGGGCAGAAGGGACTCGGCCCCAACTCGAAAAGTTTAGGGGGCCCGCCCCGCTAGAAAACTGCGATTAGGGTATTTAGGATAATCTATATAGCCGTTTTTCACGAATGGCTATTTTGCGCGAAATGTTTTAAACATTTAAAAATGTTTTCAAATGTTTTAGTAGTATGCCGCTTTCACAGATGGGGACGTCTAATTGTGGCGACAGAAGAAAGAAAAATGTCTTTTAACCTCGCCCTATCGGAGTCCCATACGGCGAGGGTTAAGAACATTTCCTTCGCAAATTAGCCCATCGTGAAGACGGCTACCACTGAAACATTTTAAAACATTTTAAAATGTTTTAAAACATTTCGCGCAAAATAAGCATTCGTGAAAACGGCTATTATTTGCCAAATATTTTTGTCATTGCTCAAAACGATGCGGGTAGAAGATGTGGGACGACTCAAATTCGATACATTCGATAGGTTAGGTTAGGCTATATTTAGCTTTGTATAACAGAAAGAGCATTTGAGTAAGAAACACGAAAGAGCAAAGAATGGCGGACCCTTAGATTTCCATGAAATTTGGTGTCCAAATAGAGTTTTCAGGTGTAGATTAACATAAAGAAATCTGTTTCACCCTACATATGATAGTTTGTTGTGTAGACGCCAATAGAGTTCGCCACCGACAGATTCGATATTTGGTGGACCCCTTATATTTCCATTAAAATCGGTATCCAGATAAGGCGTAGATTAACATAGTGAAATCTGACACCTATTATACTGATAGTTGTGCGTTTGAGCCGGCTAAAGGTCGCTAGCGGACGAGAGTTCCGATAAATTGGCAGACCCCTCTATGATTCCATAAAAATTTCGGTATACAAGATAAGGGGGCGTTAGAATTACATAGGTGAGATGAATCGCGTTCGCCCTTCACATGGTGATAACAGTTTAGCGTCTAGCACCTCCAGCGACAGATTCGATAAATTTGACGGACCTCTTAGGATTCACCCATTAGAAAAACATCGATCGAGTCGACATTACACGATTTTCAAGTGTAAATTAACACCACCGTGAAAGCGGTCCGAGTTTCAGAGACCTGGCATAATGCACACAGTGCGGTCACGTTTCGGTCGTGCTAGCCGCCTAAGTAAGAGTTCGCCAGCAGCAGATTGACTTGGAATAGTAGACTATATAAGATACACATCCCACTGTGGATCACAGGGAGAAGAACCAAGCCATGCCCCCCAACCACAGCCTTGAAGGGGTGGAAAACAATGACCTTTTTGGCCGCCCCCAAAGTAAGCGGTGCAGCAATTGTTTATCGTACAAATTGCACCATTTGCAGCAAGATCCAAAATCCAGCTATATCTCTTGCAAAAAATTTAAATTTTCGCGCCGCTTATCGCGGCAATGACATAATTGTATTATTGCTTGTATAAATTAAAAGAAGAAAATTAAAATCGATTACGTGTATGGTCAGAGCCTTTCCTTGGCAGTAATTCTTGCCCCAGGGCCCGTTCCTGTTCATAAAAACCTTGTAGGCGGACATGTTTTAGCTAGTCTGCCCTGCCCAGCATCGAAAAAGCAACCGCAAACGCAAAGACGCAAAACATCGTCACCCGGACCTGCTCCAGTGGTGCCACAGCTTTGCTGGACCGAAGATCTAATTAATAGTGGAACCAGGCCAGGACCATCCTCCTGAGCCATCCCCCAGCTCTACAGATTGGATCAGGGCATTATAGCGTAGATTGATCAGCACTGCTTAGGCTGCCTCTCGCTGCTTTCAAATTATTTACACTGTTACCAGCATTGGCGGATCCAGGTGGCATTTACACCCCGTTCACACCGGAAACGCCATACGTCAAAACGCATCCGTCAACGTTGGACGCATGCGTTTTGACGGACGCGGATACGGCGAGCAGCGAGTTGAACATTTGCAGCTTGACGTATCGGAGCACATGTGTGGGAATCACCATCCAGGAAATACCAGATTATACATTATTTATTTATATTATTGTTTACTGATTTGACACGGCTCAAGATTTGACATACGCCAGTTTTGGCGTGCGCCGGTCGCAGTCGGCTGTTGACGTACGTCGAGTTTTCACAACCAAAATCAGCAACATGGCGTGTCCGCGTACGTCAAATTGGCGTTGACGTATAACGTTTTGCACGTATGGCTGTCCGGTGTGAATCTGGGTGTTAGAGTCATGCCCCCCAGGCTAAGTGACTGTTTTCCCCCCAACGATCAAGCCTCACAAGAAAAGCAATTCCGGTTAGTCATGTGCATACATGGCTTGTCTTAGGAAAACTGTACAAGTTAACAATTTATGACAGGAAAATAACAATTAATCGTCAAAAGGCCTTTTGCAGGGCAGTCAGACTCTCCAGCATATCTGCAGTAAATTAAACTGGAAAAAGTTTCACATCCGCTTTGGCGGAAAGTTTAAACAAATTTGCCTTATACAAAATTGTCTTAGTGCTTATCCTCAGCCGTAAATCTCGCGCGCTTATCGCGGCGCTTAAATAATTAAATGGGAAATGTACCCAAAAATAATGCGTTCCGTTGGGGTGGCTTTACACACAATTAAAGGGAATATATCGCATTAGAAGAAGTATTTGGAATGATGGAGATAAATGCACTCATCGTGGGCAGCTCATCCTCCATCATTCCGCATAATTTCTCCAGAGGTCGTATATTTCCTTTAAACTGCTGTGCCTAGCCAACCCATCGGGAACGCTTTTATTTTTGGAACCAATAGTACCTACTATAAGTATTAAGGTGTGCATACTGAATGATGCAAATAACTTTTTTTCTCGTCATTGTTCACTGAAACCCCCACTTAAAAACTTGGCGTAACACCCCGCGAGTCGGTTTGGAGATAAACGTTATTACTACTTATATGTGTATATTTCGTAGCATGTATGCTACAAAGTATTGCGCTTTTGCGTCTTTGTAATGCTTTTTAAGCTCTAATACCCAAAAAAGGCGACCGGCCCAAATCCGGGGAGAAAAAATTGGGTGCCCTTTTGCCCCAAAAATTGCCCCCTAACCGACGGCTGGATCCACCAGTGTTCGTCCCCCCCACTCAAAATTTCGTGGCGACGCCCCTGCCTGCGGGTTTCACGTAGTTCCAGTTCAGTCATTTCATTAGGTGCAGTTAAGTGTGTATATGTGTCATACACATAACTGCGCAGCACACGTAAATATAGAATACAAGACAGAGGCATCAATTGCTAAACGTAACACCAGGCCTGCAGAGTTCGAGGGAAAGTGGACAGGTGTTTCACTCTCGACCGAAGTTATTAGGTGTCTTAAAAGTATTAGATATCGTGACGGATCATCGGACAACACAATACTACAGAATAAGAGATCCTTTGGAAATCTCGAAAAAATGAATTGGATGCAAGCTCTCGATAGATTTCGGGAGCAGATATATAAGGAGCATAAATAAGGGAGTGAACCTTGATATGTACGCAATGCATATGTCTCAGGATAATCAAACTACTGTGATTGTATTTTTGTATCGTGTGATCATGCTGAATCCGGGATCACGCAGGATTTTAAATCCACTTTGGAATTGTATGCACGTCTCTGGCTGCCAACGGTCGGAGCTGTCGTACGAAAGTAACTGTAGGCATCCCAGAAACTCCTGAGTGGGAGTAACTGTATCCCAGAAACTCGCTTACTGCCAGGGAGGTTAAAAAAGAGCCCGACTCCATTTTTGGTCGTGGAAATACAGGAATAGCAAATATTCAAGAGTCAGGCCCATTGTTGGTAGATACCCTGTAGCACATAACTGTTCGCGTATTCTTCCTTCGCTGTATTAGTGAGTTGTAAGCCAACATGAAAGCGGGTCGCATTATGATGCCACCACGAGCTCATCATCGTGCCTTCATTTTACCTCCCAACGGTAAAATTATTTAAAAATGAGCTCGCATTAAGCTTACCTACGCTTTGACACTTCGGTTTACCTAAGCGATGTAATAGATAAAGTGTAATAGCACGCATAGTGTCAAACTTGTATTCATAGCCATGTAGTCATGTTTGATGTATGTTCCTAAAGCTACGTAAGATTTAACCCGGCATTGACTGGGGTCTCGTATCAGCCGAACGCCATTGACTGGTGTGGGGGGAGTTAAACGCCCCCTGGTTATCTTCCGAATCAATAATTGCAGCGAGACGCGCAGGGCGTTTTTTTAACTACCAATGATATTAATCTAGAGCACACGGAAATATGCCAAATTGAGGTTAAATGTCAGGTCAAAGGTCAATAAGAACGTAGTTGAGCGTAAGAGCCATACTTTTCATCCAAAGCCTTTTATTGAGACCATGATCCACCAAAGTGCTCTCAATGGTATTATACCTACACATCCCGAATGACCTTAAGTGAGATTATTGGCAAAGGTCAAGGTCAACGTCAGGTCACCAAAGGTTACTATGCGCAAAATATCAGTACAAGGTCATGCAACGCATGTTTTAATGGGTTATTTATCACGTATAATTCGATAGTGATAGTTATTTTACCACTTGACTTAATTTACGTAAGTTAGTGTCTAGTTCAGATCAAGGTTAGATCAAAGGTCACATAATCACACATAAATACAGATAGGTACATCAGGTGTACTTCAGGCCCACATTCTTGATATTATTTTGTTATGGCCCACATTCCTTCGACAAAAAGACATATATATTCGGCTGGAGAGCATTTTCAGCCCAGAAAACTATCACTCAGTGGAAGGTTTTTCAACACGGGCTACAAAACTGCTGTCTCAATTCAAAAACCATGCTGAAGATGAACTATTTCCTTTAAATGTAGGAGCACACCTTCTTATCGTTCGCGTTGTGTAGTGGTTATCACATCTGCTTTACACGCAGAAGGTCCTCGGTTCGAACCCGAGCGCGAACAACTTTTTGCTTCCTGTGATATTTGGGGTTGTTTGAAGCAAAAGTCCTAAAACTGTAAAATTTGACCTTTGATGACCTCTGGTGACCTCAATTTTGACCTGAGCCAAAAATATACAAAGTAACTTCGAATGTCCATATCGAGATCGTTCGAACTTTTTCTGTGTCTTTCTAGCCCCTGTAGTTTTTCGAGTTAGACGGGGAGGTCATTTCGACTCCCCCCACCACCATGGCGAAGTTGTCTCGGAGGCCCACCGAGGCGCGGGTTAACAAAATACTTTATGAGCCTATAGGGTTTCAAATAGACGGAACGATATTCCAGATGCGGAAGACTAGGCAAACATTTGAACGACAAATAATTGAGAATGTTCGGAGAGCCAAAGAAACCATACAAATACATTAGTTCACAATATAATGTGAAAGCAGTCGTTGGATCGTTGGAAAACGAAGAAGAATAGATGGCTGAAGACAACCCTTAGACGACTGAAGTTCCTCCCCATTTGGTCAATCTGTCACTATGTGTAAAATAAAACTTGAATAAATTCTTAACTACCCGTTGATCCCGTTCCAGTTTTGAGGATGAAAACATCGTCAGTATACTAGCCATGACCATGAGCCCAGAAAACGTCCACACAGGATTAAAAAACGGTTAAACTTCGACAAGGTTGCAGCAATACTGAAATATGGAACAAATATGTCCAACAAAATATGTCTCTTCTACTGAGCATCCTACTTCAGAGAACACTTGAACAAGGCAACATATCCAATGTGACCTGATCTGTATTTATGTGTCACATGTCACATGATCTGATCACAACATCTCAGGTCACATAAGGTACAAATGTGAAATTGATGAATATGAATCAAAATGCATGAATATAGGCCAGTTTTGTCTCAGAAATACAATGCTGGAATTTATTTGTCTGTATCTAGTCAATGAAAGCAAAACAAAAACGCTATTATCAGCATTACGTAGTGAGTTACCATACAATATATGCCATAACTCAGTAAAAGTTTATATTATTTTGAAATGTGGTATGAGTTGGAAATGTGCGACTCTGACATAAACTCCGTTTTTAATATATTTGAAAGATTATATTTTGTTGGCATTACAAACATGGAATTGTTAGGAGTCAAAAATGACATTTTCACAAACTCGAGATGGCCATGTTGTATCATTTGCCATTTTGTTTATCTTATGATGTTTTTTATTGCATTTGCTAAAAAATGGCATTTGTACGGTCTGTTAAAATTTAGCTGATATTTGTGTCAAATTTAATTGTATTGATGTCACTAAATTATCTATATTTTGATAACAAATATACGAAATTGCTTCATTTGTGTACTTAAAATGCACCATCTATTTTGAAGAAGGTACCCGGAGTTTCACGCTAATAGAGCTATTGTTTTTTTAGCTATTACAAAAGTGCATCAGGGGGCCGTTAAAAGCCCCCAGCCAATGCTGGGTTGAGTCATTATTCCTATCATAAGCAAATCACCACAGGCACCAAGCACTAGACTCTCACTCGCTAACTAATAACGAGTGGTTGCCAGCCCGTCTCTTAACGTTAGCTGCTCCTGTTCTGTGAAGATGGTGTTTGATTGTTTATTCCCCTTCCCTTGAAGGTTTACGAAGTGAGCAGCAGTGTGATAAATGCAAACTCATTGTTCGAAGGATCGCTGGCCATGGATTGGGAAGACCTCGGCTTCAGCAGACCGTGATCTTCGTTTCCGTTCGTTTAATTGGTCACAGGAAATAACAAGGAACTTACATATTTTTATTCTGAGTGAGCAACTTTTCTCAGCTTCGATGATGAGTGATCGACAGTGACTAGACGCGTTTACTTTACACTGTCAGAACACAATGGTGGATGACTGGATTGGAATGGCCATAACGGTTTGACTGGGCACTGGGCAGCGTTTGATTGGACTTTCTACACTCTATTTTTCACAGGAAGTGTTTGATGTTTTTTGTCCCGCCCATCATTTTTTACCGTTATCGTTATTATTTGACGTTGGCAATCTGTCAAATAGCACAGACAGAAACAAAACGAGGAAACGTGTCCAATGCTCATCGAGCCAAGTGAGGACATCGGTCTTCTCCCACGCCCACTCAGTCACCCATTGTGACTTCACTCCATCGGCGCGAGAGCTGACATTTTCGGCTTTCCACAATCCACGAACTTCTTGATTTGAATGCCCACACTTAAGTCCGAACCATTAAACACTTCTTTAAAAAGCGACTCGCGTCATCGAGGGAAATGCGACTTGAATCAAATTTAAAGGTTTAAACATAAGCACACACTCACAGGGAATCGGGAGTACGTACCGCACGCGTCTCGGTCGCGGTAGGGGAAACGTAGTATAATATTGGGTCCGCATGTCTGGTTGTAACGTGGCTGATAGGCCTCAGGCTGTAAATGGCAGCAGGTAGGACTCTCGCGGCTGATTGAATTTGGCGCTTGAGGATGCTTCCAGGCTTCAGAGCTCAGACAGCCTCGACTCAACCTGTAAATTCAGTACATGGCTCTATAGTTGTAAACTCCCGTGAACCCTTTTGGTTTTGCAGGCCTACAGTGGTATGAGTCTGTGCAGTGGCGTTGCCACACAGTTTTGAGTGGGGGTCGACTAGGCTTTGGGGAGGGGCAGTTCAGGGGTTCGGGTCAGCCCCATATACGCTAATGTCAAATATTGAATCTGGGGCCGGAATGATCCTTGGGAGGCTCCCTCGGGGCGACGCCCATGAGTCTGTGAAGTTTGTAGAAGGCGGCGGCTCCTGTCTAATCTGCATCTCTACGACATCTCCTGTTCCCCTCGTTCACGTACCATAGTCCCCAGTCGTGCACTGAGTGTCGTCCCTGCCAAGGCTGTCTGAGCGGGTCAATCTCTGTGGTGGGCGCGTGGGAAGTCCAGCCGGCCTGAGAAGGCGTCAGTACTGCGCGGCGCTCAGCGAGTCGTATGGTGTCGGTGGCACGCCTCCGCAAAATCGTGAATTCGACCGAAACTTGTTACACTAGCCGTTTTCATGAAGGAATATTGTGCTAAACTTTTTAAAACTTGTTAAAAAGTTATTACAAATTTCGACGATCCATTCCTTGACTTCACAACTTTAACATGCGATTTTTGGCTAGAAATGTCCCCCATAATTGTGATATATGTATATTGTCAAGAATATAATATGTTGACAACGTTGCGGTTTCGTGGTAAAGGCAGGACAAATCTCGATATGTCAGTGGTGATGTTAAATCTCCACCGACTGTAAATTTTTCAAAAAATTAAGAAAGATTCATAAATATTTTGTGGGTGTCTGACGTTTTTCAACCCCAGGAATGCATACATCACGTACCCTTCTTGCCTGGCCATCTTCCCGCGACGAACACACAGCCCGTTCACCTCCACCGTATTCAACACTGCGATGGTCATGGCGTGTCGGAGCACGCCAACACTGCGCCGCTACACGTCTTGGTAAACAGTCAAGGCGACGACCCATGACGCTGCCAGGTGTAGTACTAGTATGATGTTATGTCAAACTGAACAAATGGACTCTAGATGCATGTTTTCTTTAAAGACGATCGATTTTGCGTCATAAACTTGTTATGTTTTCGATAAATGTTTCAATAACTATTGAATAGTGTTAATACCTCATAAATCAGGAATTTATTTATCGGGATGTATAATAGGTATATTAAGACTTTTTTACCAAAACTTCTGTAATCTTTTCAGAAGCTTTTCAGAATCTTTTCAGTGCAATAATCATTCGTGAAAACAGATTCCACAACAGAAAATTATGAAAAAAAATATAAAAGCAATTCAATCAAAGTGTTAAGTTTATCTTTCCGAGGTTTAAGGTGGATAAATGCTTTCTGGGTGTCGCTTTCCGTAGCATAAATTCAATAGTTTCCGCAAAGGTAATGCCATTTTTTAAAGTCTGCGTCGCCTATGTGACATGCAACGTCATGGTACTGGCCATGACTCCAGACCGCCAGCATCACAAAATAAGAGAAAAAGTGATTACAACTTGCATGTCATTTCGAGAGGTTTTGAACTCATATACCTACTGTAAAAAAGCACATATATTGATTATCGAAAACCTCCGAGCAATGCAGAGCATCCGATGGCACTCTATAAAATACTTCTATCTGCAATTTGGAAACATAGATCAATAAAGTTTTCGCTATCGTGTGACAAGTTTTAGACACTTTTTTACTAGTGCATGACAACATGTGTTGCTCTGCACCGATCATGATATAATCAACTATCAAGGCGTACTGCCAAACCAAATAAACATCAGGTCGTTGTCGGAACTTCGGCTGTGTAGTGCAAATGTTCTGTCAACTTTACGACACCACCCGATGTCGATGCGCCCGGCGAATAAATCCTTCGTAAAACGGCTAGTAGCAGTCCTTTCAGAGCACTATTCGAATAAACCCTCCATTTGTCTGTGGCGATGTTTGTTTTCGTCTGCCGGAGGCTAGTTTTGAAAGCATTCCGTAAAAGCCTTGCCAAAGCGCTCCCGTTTAATTCAATATCAACATTGTCCATCGGTGCTGTCTGTGGGTGCTGTACGCAGTAAAATCTAATGAAACTATCTTTGCCCTCGCTCCTGATACGGAGAGCGAGGGCTATAGTAATTGCATTGGATTCCACTGCGTGCAGCGCCAACAGACAGAGACAGAGGTGGTGTCGATGAAGTGGACAGAACATTAATTGCACTACACTGTACAGTCTAGGGTAAATTTTCTGTCCACTTCATCACCTCTACCGATGACGATGTTCTCTGTGAATAGATCCTTCGTGAAAACGGCTAGAAGCAGTCCTTTCAGTGCTCTATTCGAATAAGTCCTCCATTTCCCTGGGGCGATGTTTGTTTTCGTCTGACGGAAGCTAACGTAGAAAGTATTCTTAAAAAGCAGCGCACCCGTTTAGTTCAAAGTCAACTTTGTCCATCGGTGCTGTTTGTCGGTGCTACATGCAGTGAAATCTATTGAAACTATTTTTACCCTCGCCCCTGATACCGGGG
>VOPJ01003094.1:0-11982 GCA_014673585.1 Semibalanus balanoides
GCGATCGATGTGGGTCAGGGAAACCTCCCACTGAGGAAAACCTCAGGAATTTGTATCGTATTTGCTTTACACATTTGCATTGCATTGTACAAATGTGTAAAGCATTCTTCTGTATCCTTTCTTTGTTGCTTGTCGAACTCAGTATTTATTGCACCTCCACCTCATCCCGATGAGCCGACTTCTGGTGTCTCGAAAGCACAGCGACACCAGCGAAAACCTCAGGAAACCTCGACAAAATTGAATGAATATTGCTGCAAAAGCTCTTAAAGAGCTATGGCAAAATCTTCACTTCAACTTCAGTGAAAAAGAAGAATGTTAAGGTTATGTTAAAATAGGGTACAAATATGGAAGGTCCCAAGGGACCTGAAGAAACCCACTCAGCTCAAGAACCACGTATGCCACAGATTTTAGCTTCTGACATACGTGGTTCATCTTTGGCAACAGAGGCACGTGTGCTCGCCGTCCGACGCATACGTATGCGTCGAAATCTCGAACATGGTTCAAGATTCAGGACGGACGCTTTCTTTATATAATGTATATATTTGACATTTCAAAAGAGTAGGCACACTCCCTTTAACATATGGCCTTTGTACGGTCTGTCAAAGTTTAGCTGATTTTTGTGTCAAAATCGTGTGTAGTGACGTCACTAAATTCACTAATCTAAAAAATCGGTGCACACGAGCTGTCTATTGGCCAGCGCTAACGATATATGCTAGCGGTGTAAAGGTTAGGGCAAAGCGTCCTCTAGTGAAAACCTCTCTGGCGCCTACCGACATTGTGTGATTCCATACGGTTTTTGACGTTTTTGAAATATCTCAGCAACTTGAGTGAATCTGGAAAAATGAAGTAATGACTGAATTCAGAGCGAAAAAATATGTTCCATAGACCAGTATCAACAATTCCACATGACCGATGTGAGCAGGCACACTTCTTTAAGTCCAAACAAAGTATTTACATATGTCTCCAAAACTGGAGGGACAACCCCAGGCTGGGGAATGATGTTCCCTCCGTCCCCCGTCCCCGTCCCCCTACGGCGACGCCCTTGCTAGATTTCATTGTGAAAGGCTGACTCACCTGGCTAACTCACCGGGTTGGCCTCCCTTCCATACCAATACTTCGACCTAACATTGACCACTAAGAACTGGGGCAAGGGTAAGAAGGGCTAACCCAAAGCTATATGGAATATCATGTGTCAGTTTTCCAATGGTACCCATTCAGTGAAGTTGGGTTATGAATTTGTTGAAGTTGGTTTGGTTTATGTTGAAATTCATCCCATTTCACATGAATGTCTTTTACTCATTGGTTGAAACCGGTCATTTTTAACTCGTTTTTTGTGTATGAATGTTATTTTATTAGATCTGTTGTGCCTTAGGATTGAAAATAAACATGATACACAACAGAACAAATATTACCACGATAAATCATCATTTGTGTGTCACACGCAATTGACTTTTAATCTAACACACAACATTATTTCTTCTTTAACACTCTGTCTTAGAAGTGTCACACATTTCGGCTGCTGGGTTGAGTGTGTGCGAATCCAATTACAGAGATACTGGGCCGCGATCTCTAATGCAGGTCAAAGGTCAGAGCCGGAGACTGAGGAGAGTAGACTATTCTCGGAAATGAGAGGCAGTTGGTTCAGTCGATCAATGGACCAAGTCCGATTCGTAGAGTATGAACGTTTGCTCATATTTATAGATAATAATTTTGTTTGTGTTATTTTATTTTGGCTTCCATTTACCCGTCATTGGCTGGGGGGCGAAAAAGCCCTTCCCCCTCCTGTGGGATTTTCGAAATAGCTCAAAAAACGAACAGCGCTTTTAAAGCAAAACTTAGGGTACCTTCTACATCAATTTGACGTCTTCTATGCAAAAATGAAGCAATTTTGAGTTGGACGCAAATCAACTCAACTATAAAAGTTGTAGCAGGCCGTCTAAAGGCCATTGTAAGCATAATGCAATCACAAAACGTCTTCGCAAATGACAAGGTTTAGAAAATTGTCATCTCGGACGTTTTAAAGTGCATGTTTTTGACCCCTATTTTTTAGATGTCATTAGAATCAAAATTTTCTAATATTTTCCCAAAACGGGATTGATGTAGGAGAACCACATATGAACAGTACCCAAACCAAATTTAAACGCACTATCTTTTATTTCTGATTATTCTCATTGGCTCCCCAAGTATGGAGTTAACTTATCGTCATGTTTCGGCATTAGGCGTTTTTGTTGTTAATGATACATGTTCGTGCGTTTTCGTCGTTGTAGTCCGGGAGAACCGCCGTCGCTCTAAAAGGAGCCGTGAGAGAGAGCAGAGTTCCTATGCAAAGATGAATCTTGTGAGATAAACAGACTGTCGGTCGTCGCGTGGTCCCGTCGCGTTGCGATTGGCGGGGTGCGAATGGTCCCGTCTCGTTCTCGCGCCTCTATCCGCTGACTGCCTTCCTCCCCGAGCCTGTCCATCTCCTCGCCCTCGTGCCCTGACGCAGCTGGCCGGGAACACATGTGGCTGAAATACGGCGGGGGAGGGAGAGAACAGCGCTGTCGGCTCCGAGGACCGGTGTCCTCGCTCGTGCTCCGCAGCCCACGTCGGCGTGGTCGGCACAGATGCGACCCAGTAGCCGCGCGTGCCACATAAGGATAAATCGGTCTTATGGGTGGCCATAATTAGCTTTTTCTGGAAAAAAATTGATGTGAGTGTTCAGTTGTAGAAGGAACGGGATTCCCTCGTCTTCCTGCCCCCCCAATGAAAAACAAATGCGTCTTCTCGTGCATCCTATTTTCTGAGTGATGTATAACACAGTATCAGAAATCAGAGGCGTCACTGGGAGTATAAACACTGGGGCACGGTTATTATCTGGCGCTAATGGTGCGTCGTGACATCCTTAGCCTAAAGGTGCGGTGTGGAAGATAATTGATGGATAGCGCATTTCCGTTGAAAAAATATTATGAATAGGGTATGTTTGAAGGGTCCACACAAAGTTCGACGCTTTGTATGCATGTTGCGATAGTAACGCAAGTTTGCCAAAATATTGAAATGGCCGGCGGCACACAACGCAAACATCTCCTTTAGCAGGTATTCTTATTCAACACAGCTGTCAGGCTGAGTTCTCTGTGTTACGTGTTATTTTTTCAACGCAAGTTTAATGGGATTAATAGAGTTGAATTGGAAGATTGACATATGACGGTAGTTGTTGTCCAATTCAAAAATATTGCGTTTTGCAGGTCAGCTAATATGGGGGGAATGCAGAGTGAAACAATTTTTGTGGTTTTTTTTAGGAATAATTGAAATTTTGTTTACTGTTGACATGCAGTTCCAAAAATAGTTTATTAATAAGCATTTTATTTTTATCCATTAGGTTGGTGCTCAGGTTTGAAGAAAAAAAGGAGGGCAATTTATTAAAAAATTATTAAACCAACATGGCAAGTTGAATAGCCCTTAACGATATAAAAATAAGTTCTGACACATAAATATCTCAGTTTATTTGTTTTACCTTATCAATAGGACGTGTCCAAGCGATCCATATTAGGGGAGTAAGACGCCGTTTGCTAGGAGTAGTTGGTTCCCGTTTCTATAGTGCTAACGGTAAATTACACGACGCTGCCGATTTTGTCACTTGCAACTTCCAACATTCAAATCTGCGATAATCGACACTTCGGTTAGCCGTCTGCCTTGAGTCATCCCATTATCCTATAGTTATTTGTCCGTAGAGTATCCTCTGGTGCGTGTTCATCCAAAAAACGTGCAGGGTATGGATTAAATCAGTCATTGTGAGGCGCAGCATTCTAAAGTTTCCTTGCAATTATTATGTGATCACCTTTCTTCGATTTCCTGTAGTCGCGAGCCACTGCCCACACATATGAATTTATTTTATCTCCCTGCAACATATGTGCATATATAAATAAAATATAATATTTCTATACGTCGTAATCACCTGGCATATCGTAATCAATATGTTAGTCACCCCCTTTTCCCGTAGTGCCTTTGAACACGTCCCTGGGTCTTATGACATAAATATATACGGTCAAATTATGGAAAGGAGATCTAATCTCTTGCCATGCTTCGGATGAGTCTAAAACACCCCAAGTCCCCGCATAAATCGCTCACTAATGACTGAGCAGCACAAACGTTCATACCTTCCTGAACCTCTCCGGTCTTTTGCACATCCCTGCAAACGCCTCCGTGGCCGTGCAATCAGTTATCGCCGTTATTTTCAATAGAAAACAATTCATATTGAACTTCGATTCAATCAGAAATAGACAATTGGCAACACCTTTCTTATATCAGTAATTGGGGCGCCATGTTACTAACTTTGTTGCGCGCCCTAAGCCACAATTCATCATCATCATCATCGCCTTTCAATTCATAATGCAGTTAGAAGAGAAAGCCATGAAGAAGCAATCTCAGTGTTTATGTGCTATTAATGTCGCCGAAGAGCCTTTACCAATAATCTTTGGTGCTTAGAGCGTCCTTCTGATTGACCAGTAATTATGAAACTCAATTCTTCAACCATCTCGATGAACGAAATCGATTTTCAGTCCATCTACGGGCAGGGACATCTTACGCTAAACTTTTTACCCAGAAAGTGTAATTTCAAAACGTTTCAAGTTAATGCATAAGGGAAGCAAAATTCCGTGAGTTGTTTCATGTGTTGATGAAAGCTTTTTCGCGAAGGGTGGCGACAATGGCCGACAAAAACTAAATCCTAGATCCACCATGGGGCCACACCGACCAATCCCATCAAACCAATTTTTGAACAAGAGTGCAAGCGATGAAGAGTATTCTCTCCGTGTTGAAATGTCCTTATTTCTGCCCCCATCTTGCCATTGAGGCCAAAATGAACGGTACAAATCGGAGATAAGACCTGTCCGTGGAGCCCTCCCGTCGCAGGTGATAAGCATAAAATTGTATATCACCTTGAGCACAGGTATTAGGAAATTAAACTTAGGAGGGGTGCACCTATTGGTGGCTTGGTGGTGCAAATTTTTCTGCTGCTCCTTTATATCTAGATGATTACCTACGATCACTTATAAACATTGCATGATTATATACATTGGTAATGTCAAATTGTTTAGAGGAAAGCATTACAACTTAATTTTTTTAAGTATCAGAAACAGTTTTGTCAAGAGCCATACCTTTACACCTAAGAAGTGCAGATGTTGTCGGATAAGGGCATTTATGTGGTGAGAGTAAATAGAGAATTACAGGCGACACTGTGTCACTCAAAGTAATTATTATCCAATACGTTAAGAGGAACAGCCGAAATTTGATAGCCATAGAGAGATCGTTTTATTTAATCCTCCGCGCTCAGTCGCCCAATATCGCCGTTCAGAGTTAAGTTTTCTTCAGCCAATGCCAGGGTCGACCGAAGCCCGCACCACTTCTTACCAAATTTGAAATTAGGTCATGATTGGAAGTGTGATGAACAATGTAAGGAACGTTAATGTAAACGAAGCTTTGTTTTTACTTTTACGCAGGATTTTGATTTCCCTATGCAATTAATGAAGTTTTTCCCGACGGAGGTTTTTCTTTGATTGGTCCTCGCGATTCCGGAGATACCAAATGGAAAAGAGTTTCTGTTTCACGTTTCCATGGCAACGACTCAAATGCGGCAGATGCGCTAGATTCAGTATCAGGAACCACAATGTAGGTATTTTAGGCGCATCGGGGCGTCTCATCCTATTGCTAATTTAGCGTCAGCTGACGGTTGGTCAGTTCAAGTTAATGTCCCTTTCCTGTGATTACAATGTCGAAACTATTTGAGTTGCAATTGACGCTTCCATTTGTACTGTGTAGTTTGGTGTGTATAAATCGTAATACGTTTTTAGAGTTCTTAAATAGTAATTAAATTATGATTTTTTCCCTCTCTTGTTATTTGCGCTTTTTGGATAAGAGTTGTTAATGGCAATAAAATAATAAGGTCACTCTTAGGTTGTGTTTGAGATGTGCATCCGGACACGGCTCGAAGCACACCTGATTCAGGCGCCTGTAATGAGTCTTTCCCTTTGTCGCCGGGATGCTCTGCTATTGTATAAGTGATCTCCTCTCACCGGCTAGACTTGGCACCCATTTTACTTTAGCCGTATATAAGGATGATCAAAACTGTATATTGGTGAAAGTAAAATATGACAATTATGGCCACCCATAATACCGATTTATCCTTATGTGCGGCCGCGAGGAGCAGGCAACGTGAATGCAGTATAGTTTGCTCTCCAACAGATCAGATAGAAACAAATAAATGCCAGTACTGTATTTTGTACAAAGCTGGTCTAGGATCATGCTTTTTTATTTATATTTATTAATTTATATTTTTGAACTCATGTTTCCTGACCTTGACTTTATATGGTGTCTGTTTGTGAAAATGGCTGCTTTTATATAACTATACGTGCACAATAACCCTTAAAACATGTGTCACAAGACTTTCGTAGTCCTCTTGCAAATAGTGACATTATGTGACCTGATCTTGACCTTGATCCAGACTTGAAACTGACTCAGAGTTGAGTCATGAATCGACTCATGAGTAAGACATTTTTGGATGAGTCATGAGTTTAGTCGACTCAATTTTTAAAAGCGGGACTTGAGTCAAGAGTTGAGTCGATTCAATCTGTTTGAAACAGAACTTAAGTCAAGAGTTGAGTCAGTTCTTCGGTTGTGAGTCAGACCTGAGTCGACTCAAACAAATCTGAGTCAAATTCAACAGGGACATAGCCAAGGGGGCATTGGGGTCACGCCCCTTCACCTGAGCAAACCAATTTACACTAGATGAAAGCGATTTATTTGACACCTGACCCTACCCTCCGCACACGGTCAACATCAAGTAATAATGAAACTTGTGATGAGTCAAATTAAGTCGACTCAAATGTATTTCTGTGTCGAGTCGGACCAATTTGTTAAAACTGCGATTGAGTCATGAGTCGAGTCGGTTCATTTTTCATAAACAGCTATTGAGTCAAGAGTCGAGTCGATTTTTTACAGTACTTGAGTCAAGAGTTGAGTCAGTTCTTCGGCTGTTGAGTCAGACTTGAGTCGACTAAAAAATGTGAGTCGTTAGGTACAAGTCTGCCTTGACCTTTGCTTACAATTTAATTTTGCCTATGCGGGAGATGCATTATACCTTTGAGAGCACTTTGTGTGATACTAGTCTCAATATAAGGCTTTGGATGGAAAGTATGGCTCAAAAACTCAAATATCTCTATTTCGACCTTTGACCTGGCGTTAATCTGAGATGTGACCTTTGAAAGTTTCGCGTGTGCTACAGATGTGTCTCATTGCGAGCTTTTGATTGCCGCCTTGTGCGTCTCGCTGCGGTTATTGATTCGGAAGATAACGATGGGGCGAAAACGCCCCCCACCCCCAGCCAATGGCGTTCGGCTGAGACACTAGTTCATGTCGGGTTAAAGGAAAATATGCACATTTCCCTACAAAAATGGAGTTGATACTTGAAATCAACAGACGAGACCAAAATATAGGCATTGTAAATTGATCATATTTTGCATATCAACATTCCTACCGAACAGGGTTGGCAGGGGGTGGCAAAAAGTGGCAAAAAGTGGCAAAAACTTCAATGAGCCAAAACTGAACAAAAACAATGGCAACGAGCCAAAAAGGGATGATATTTGTTTATTTCCAAGTACATGGAATAATAGCAATTTTTCAAAACACAGTGGCCAGCAGACCCAATAATTACCATGCTGATGCCTAATGGCCTACTCGTAACCAGGTACCAACCCAGCGCTCTGCAGTCTTTCCGATCTATAACTGTGAGACTGTGACCTTTCTTTAATCACCAAAACTATTTAATGTGCTCCCTGGATCAAACAGATTGTTATATACTGTGTATGGCTAAAATAACATGTATTAATTGGACTCCACCCCCCCCCCACTCACACACACCATATGAGACAAGATCCTCTCTTGTCTCAACCAGCATAGTCAATAAAGGAAAGCTTTCACATTAACATAGGATGAGTTGAAGTATGGCAGTTGTGGATTCCATTGAAAATTAAGTATCCTGTGAGAAGTAAAACACCACAGAGGTCTAATCAAAAGTAAAATTTATAAGTTTGGTTAGACATCTGCAAAAAAATTAAGGCCTCAGTGTATAGGGTAGCCTCTTAAAGGACGATGCATGCGTCATCCCTTTTATCAAATGTATGATGAAGTAGACTCGTCTTCTTACATTGATAACATTAGCCATACACTAGATCATAAATATGCAAGTGTGAAGGTTTTTCTTTCAAAAAATTCCTTCATAATGACGTCATCAAGCCCAAATACTCAATACTTAGTATTTTCATGAAATGAGCTCTGAATGTGATGATCCATAAATAATGCATCAGGGACATCCGTGTTCGCAGCAATTACTTCATATTTTGCACCACAAGCGGCGTACATTGGACAACTTTCAGAGAAGTGAAACATTCCCTTTAAACTAAGGCGTCACTGTCATCGCTGCCACCTACTGATGTGGTGTAAGGCGTTCAATGCACAGATATTACATTATTTGTAAGTGCTACTCTCCAAAAAGAAACTCGGAACCTATTATTGACTGTATAGTTTCATTGTCTTTCCATACTGTTTGTCGTAACCTTTCCTGGTTCTTAATATATATTTGGCTCAGCGTCAGCCAGCTCAGTTCAAATCAAGCAGCACTCCTTGTCATATAGTATTGGCGCCACATAGCCTTTGTAGCTGCGGCGCCCTTAAACCCAAATAATCGTCATTATTATCATCATCAGGCCAGTGGAGTGGAGGCCAGGCAAGTGGAGCTGCTGGACTAAGAAAGTTTTGTTAATGCATAATTGCAATTATACAATGGCATTCCAATTAGTATTGTACATGAAATAGTTCAAGAATAAAGGAACGTTCCCTTCCTTCACAAGCATTTTTTTTTAATACAAGCAATAAGCAGTTTTTAGTGTTTGCCACTTTTGCCACTTTGTGCCGGTTTAAACCGGTTTAAACCGGCAAGTGGCAAAAACCCTTTTTAGCCGGCAAAAAGTCCAACTCTGCTACCGAAATATATTAAAGTTCAAGTTTGTAAGCGTTCCACACTTAAAAGTTAAAACGGTCGACACTCAGCAAGTACCGGGTAACGAATTCACTGTCTGAGCTATGAAATTAGCCTCCCAGTGCGTACGCATTGTTATTTATCATAAAGGCATGTAATATGTTTCCTGTAGGTACTCTATCTTTTGCGAATATGTAGTATCATACCTTTATGAACAAATTATACAAAGGCATTTATAAAAGTGCGTTGAAATCGGCAGTTAATTTTGGTCTCGGACGGCGACCTATTTAGTGTGCTCGACTGATTAAAAAAAAAAATGTTTTCCCCGTGAACTGTTAACATAACATACCATATATTACAATGCTCACATGAAACATTAATTTGAGCCGTTTTCACCATAATCAATCAATACACATCTCAGAAAACCATGGTGCTTTCGGCCGCCTCGGCGGATTAACTTGGCGCCCTACGACGACGTATTTAGTGTACGCGATTTGTTGAACGGAAATTTAACCAGAGTTACACAACGTTGAACAGATTGAAAGAAAAGCTTCAGATATGTCTTGCTTCTTATAGTAAATAAAAACTTAGGAACTCTGAAAGAAGTATATGGATTGTGTAATGCCCCTCCCCCCCCCCATCAAAGTATACAAATTATTATTTAATTATAAATTGAGACACGATCAATTTAATTCGATACATATTGCATAAGATAATCCAGAAGAATGTATTTGAATGTGAATATTTTAATTTAAGTAAAAATTACTGTAATGAATCGTTCAATATTCGTTTGGTTATTTTCCAGTTGCTGCTTCTGTACTCCTGCTCCGAAATAATGATCCAGGACAGCAGGAATCGAGCATAAAACTCTCAAAACTAAGCTGCCTGAATGTCACGAGTAAAAATGTCGTCAAATGACATTTTGCCCGCAACGATTGAGATATTCTCCTAACCGCTCTGCCGAATAAGTCCTTACGCACGTCGTGAATTCCCGTCGACCACAGGTGTCCTGACATCACCATACTCTCCGTGATTAAAAATATCATAAGATAACACTTGCTACTGTTCAGGTTAAAGCAATAATTGAATGATGATTGGGGCTTAACCTGGCATATGCTGGGGTCTTAGCCGAACGTCATTGGCTGGGGGCGTTTCCCCCCCCCCCCTCCCTCTGGTGTAACTTCTGAACTTATAGTTCGATTTGGAAACGACATACGACGATAGAAATGTCTCAATAAGCTGATTCTAACGAATACTTAACATTTGGTTTTCAAGGTCAAGAGTCAGGTCAGAATCGAGGTATTGGAGTGTATGGGCCGTACTTTCCATCCAAAGCCTTCGATTGCGACCATGATAGCACCCAAAGCGGTCTCAAAGGTTGTGATTTGTGTATGATCTGTTTTAAACTTACAGGATTTCATAAAACCATATTTGTATATATCTAAAAAAATGTTACATAACCTAAGGCCGGGCTATGTCGTGACCTCCCCATAAGTCAATGGGAAAATATTAAAATGATTCCTTTTCCGAAGATATGCAAGATAGCAGTCCGATTCTTTCTAGATCATGTTATCATAGGTCATGCTTAGCGACCTAGGTGCTGTGATCAGTGATCCCCTTTGATTTCCATGACCCCCAACAGGGTCAGCCGAGGTCAACAGAGGTCACAACGTTTTCTGTCAAAACTCTCGACAGATTGCATGTAGGGAAATTGACACGGCACCATTACTTTTCTCGTCAAGTACGTCCTTCCTATATGCCAGCTATCGACCCTGAGCTTGGGTCACCACTTTAACCATTGACCTGTAGTCAAATGACTTTGATAATATGTGTGAGAAGGATGACATGGCCATTATTGATTAAAGGTAAGAAATAATGATCTACACATGTCAAAGAATTTTCATATTTGAAAAACATTACTTATATAGGAAACAAGCTTTCGGCACTAAGCCATTATCAAGTTTTAATTTAATCAAGTTGGTTTCAAAAACTTGATAGTGGCTTAAGCGCATCGAAAGCTTGCTTCTCCATATTAGTAATATATTTTTCAAATATTAAATATCTTTGACATGTGTAAGATCATTATTTCTTACTCTTTAGTCAAATATTTGTATTGACCCTACCTGGTCAACTCTAATATGAGTCAATGCGCCTTCCCGAAATAAACACGATGGTGGCAAAGTGATTGCCTTATCTTTGTTAGGTAAAAGTTATCTGCGAAAAACAGTTATGCCAATAAATACGTTTGTTGACCTTCGATGACTTTAAGAGCCTTAACTATTGACCCTGGTGAGAATATAAGGGCACTTAGGCGATTGCATTTTTGTCAAGAGCTTCGGTTTGCTTTTTGGTTTATTCTTAGCTGTCATAGTTCCCAATATATTTTTGTTTAAATCATAAGTCCTAAAACTGGAAAAACTTATCTTTGATGACCTCTTTTCGGTTTTTGCCTCTGCCCCATAAGAGCCGAGTTCGAGGGGGTCTGGACGACCTCTCCCCCTCCCACACACACACACACACACCCCATCCTCCGTCACGGCAAAGGTGACGCCGAGCACCGGCATGGCGTGGGTTAAGCAGAGGCTCGCGTACTAGAATGCAACAGTACTTCGACCAATGCGATATATTTTCTTAGCTCACTTTGTGCGAAAACCGGAACTTCACTCTTGGTACACCTGTAGAACACTTATCAATGCAATGTTGCCCCATAAATATGTAAAATGTAGATCATGCAGTGCATACAATGTATTGTGATCTTCAATAAACAAACATTGTCGCTTATTTACAGGAATCAAGGATTTTAAAACGATCGTCGACGGATTCATCACGATGGTCGATGGACTCTCAAAGGCAGTGGAGGAAGAAAAGATCAAAGCCATCGGAGCGCGGAATCTCCTGAAGTCCATGAACAAACAAAGAGAAGCTCAGCAGCAGCAGCTGCAGGTAGCTAATGGTGATATTCATGATTTAGT
>VOPJ01003095.1:0-16217 GCA_014673585.1 Semibalanus balanoides
GGGCAACAGATGGGTAGGCCCGCTCTACCGAAACTTTAATACGAGGCAACAAAGTAGGCTCGCTCTACTGAAAAGTCAGTGTAATATTCGTGTGCAAGGTGTGGATATAAGATCAATGGGTTTAACTAATTTTTTCTTCTTATAACTATTATAAGTACGAAAGGTGATGTAGTTTCGACACTTAGGCATTGAATAGTATCTAAGACATCATTTTGCAGATCGCATGACAACATGTGTGTATATGCTGCTACCCACATTTCCCAACATCAAACCGTTCTTCTACAAGTAAAGAAAATGTCTGACTGTGTTAGAATAAATTACACGACATAACTTCTACCGATAATACCGCCGTCCGCCCTCTGATGGGCGGAACTTGAACTATGCTATGAACTATGAACTATGCCCACCAGCCAGTCACGTGTAGCGACACCTATAACACGGAGAAGGGGTTCAGCAGTAAACGTATAAAATATAGCCGTTCGCACCGAATTGAAAAGTATTTAAGTCACAAACCACGATCCCTTGACGGGTGAGTAGTGAGTACCTCGGTAATATGACGAATAAAAATGTAAAAAGGCAGTCTGTATGCATAGATCGTCCAGCGGAGCGGACGGGTTAGCACTAGAATGTGCTATGGCCCATGTTTTTATTTATGTATTTAGACGTACAACGACATCCACAATGCATTCGGTGGTTTTTCATGCCGAGGTGACGATGAAAAATGACACAAAAAAAAAATTACTATGGCAAGGAGTCGGGATAAGGATAAGGATTGGTGAGTAGGTGTTAGGGTGTGGGATACAAGAACTGAGATTGCTTGCTGCTGCCCAATGGCGCTGCTCACAATCTGCAGTCTGATGAAGGGATAGGTACAAGGATAACGCTGGTTCCCTAAAACATAAGACATGACAAAGAAACAATGAATATAAAGATGAGTTCGCTGTTCGATGATGTTCGATGATGTTCGATGATGTTCGATTATGTTTTTTACTCAGTTGTTTTAATCCTTAGAAAAGCAAAGGCTTCCCCATTTCAGGAACTTTTGTCTTATGTGCAAAATGCAGCCACAGACTCTTCCTTTGAACCATGATGAAAATGTGAAGAATGGTTTGCCAACTTTGGCTTGGGCCATTTTGCAACAACATTAACAGTGATCCCATACACTGTTTTCACTAATGCAACTGGAAATGTTAGCAGTTCTTATGTTATGCAAAGGCGCAGTTGGTATTATTTACATTAATTGAATTTGGAGCAAAATTGCGGGATAGACATTAAAATGTGAATACTGTGGAAAATAGTCCATTAAATAACGTTAGGCTGACCGACCGGTGTCCAAATATTCATCAGCTTGACCAACCGATTACTTAATCGGTCAGACATTTTTGTCGGTTACCAATATTTTGGTAATCGATTGACACCACTACTCAATACTCATACCTACTTAGGGAGCCATAAGTCAATCATAAATAAAGATATTGTTTATAATTTTTGTTTTGGTATTTTCTTGTCTGTTTTTTTTCATTTTCGGGGGTCTAAAAAAATATCAAAAATCCGAGATAGCTATTTTGTATCCTTTGTCATTTTCAATCTTTTGACGTTTTGAATTGCATTTTGCTTAAACCTGGTTTTAGTGCGGCCTGTTAAGGATTTCATATATCTTGATTTTTTCGACGAAATTGCTTCATTTTTGCATAGAGGATGCAAATTGATGTAGGAGAAGGTGATAAAAGTTTCACGTTGATGGCGCTGTTTGTTTTGAGCTGTTGGGAAATCCCTCAGGGGGCGTCCCCCCGCCAATGGCGGGCTAACACTCACTCCCCAAACATACCAGTGGTAAGTACTAAGTACACCCAAATAACAGAAATTCGGTACCGTATCGAAATACTTGCAAGTCACTTCCAACAGCACCAAAGCTGAGCCATCGCCGTTGGCAGCATTAGGGTTCAGCAGCAGAGGAGACCGTCTGGTGTGGCTCCAGGAGGTACGACTGCCACGGAGGCACAGCAGTCGCGGGCATCATGATTCCGTCTATACGCCGGCCATCCAGCAGACATTCGGCCGGGCCAGTCGGCGTTCATAGGCGGGCTATGGCCGGTCCGTGTCAGTTTACGAGCTTACACGCCGCTTTACTACCGGTCGTTGGTCGCGGTGCCCGCTAAAACGTGTCGTAAACCCTCCTTTACAATGATAAGCCCGACTGGTATGATTATTTTCCGCGGAGCGATGCCACCTGAGCACCTCAGCCGAGAGAGAAGACCGGCCGGCACGGCACGAGTCTGGTCTGGCTGCCGATCTGGAGCCGGCGCGCCGCACCGATTGAATTCCGTGAGTAGCTGACCGAGAGATTTCCAATTTTGGGCCGGCTGACAAATGGTTCGCGCAGACGCCATCAGCAAGGCGGCGGATCAGCTGACTGCTGACGTCAGACGTCAGCTGGCGGAACGTGAGTTGGCAGGAGTCCCGGCAGAAGAGCCAGCGTTCCAACAGTGCAGCATAAGTGTTTAAGGAGTAGCGATGAGGCTACAGCAGCAGCAGCAGCTACAGCAGCAGCAGCAGCAGCAGCAGCAGCAGCAGCAGCAGCAGCAGCAGCAGTCAAGCGCGACAAGAAGCAGCAGTATCCCAACGCAACAAGAAGCAGCAGCAGTTACCAGGCACGTAGCCAGGATTTTTATCAGGGGAGGGGGGCACGTCGGGACAAAATCCAATTTTGCTCCTCAGCCATATGCTGCTGACCAAGGGGGAGGTCGGGTCATCATAGAACTTAAAATTTCTATGCTAGTGTGAATTTAATTGTTGCTGCATGGCCGCCCGTGCCCCCCCCCCCTTAGCTACGTCCCTGCCAGTTGCAGTTCAGCAGCAGTAGCGGCATTTCAGCAGCCACGTTTCAGCAGGATAGCGATGTCTCTGCGGCTGCCAGGTGGCAGGTGGTGCTGGCCCGGCTCCCCCGAGTGCTAAGAGAGAATTATTGATAGCTGTCCGTCTCCTTCTTGAAGTGCCCGATTCAATAATTCACGGAGCAGCGGCGCAGAGGCGCAGAGCGGGCACGGGGAGCCGAGCTCGGACCGACGTGGTTTGCTTCTCATTGGCTTCCTCTGGCTGGTGTAGATCTTGCTGTGTCCATTGGGAAATGAGCAGACCGAGTAGCTTTACGATCTATGGTTTACGGTCCAATAGAGTTCAGAGCGTTTTGACCATCTTAAGTCGCACACACTCTATTAACATTTTATATCTAAAAAATCATTTAGAATGCTTTCATACATGATGTCTTCCTTGTTGATTCCTCCTGGTAAATATTTTATCGTGACTAATTATTTGATGACAATACGCTCGTGCTCACGTCGGACACGTAGGACTATGAATCATTTTGTGAGAAATAAAAAAACGTTGGCTTCTGAAATATGTATTTTCCGACATGCCGTTTTCCGCTGCAGCGTCTTCATTCTTTTCAGATTGCATGCTCTTTTCTGCGCCGCAATCTGCCTCCACGAGAGCCCTTGGCGGTCCTCATCCGCGTCGCTTCTTTGTTGCCATGGCAACAGTCTGTCAGCGGAGTCTGTCGAAGGCTGCAGCGATATGATGAGGCCACTCGAGGCGACCGCGAGCGAGCAGCGAGCCAACTCGGCGAGCAGACGAGTTGCTAACGACCGGCCGGACGCACCCTCGACACGACCGCCAGGCAGTGTGCCCGCGGCGGCACGATGTTCGGCAGCGACGGGCCCGTCCAATCGCTGGGTCGATGTGCCGCCACCCGTCCCTAAACATTGCTAGAAGGGCTGCCATTGTCACGATGATATTACGCCACTATCAATGCCTTATGCGAACAGTTTGGCATTGTATGAGCGTTATCTTGGAGTGTTCTTCGAAGTCCGATGGATGTTGATGAATGACACTTTTCGTTATGTTTACCAAGGTCTTTGTTTTAGCTTGTATTGTTGCTTAAGCTGTCAAAACAGCCTGTACATCAGTGGCCAACCCATTTGCACAGCCTTGATGGTTCTGCGTGGCTGATACGATGCCCAGCGGAAGTTACCGCCAGGAATATCACGCCGTTAGGCACGGAAATTGCACATTCGTTAGACCTGATGGAGACAGAAGACTTGGGTGGTATGTCCGCTCTCAGCTCGCCCTAGGTAGGTGAGTCGCTGGAATCGGCAGTAGCTTTGTTTACAACGCGACTGCAGAGTGAAACAACAACAAGTCCGAGTGCCGAGAACAAGCAAAACAAGTATAATTAGCTACGAGGGCTGCAATAGTCAAAGTCACCAGTTATACTACAACGCGACCGAGTTTTAAGTAAAAGTGGGCGGTCTAACCTTGCTGGCAGTTCCGCACTCTGCGCGTTTCCGCGTGTCATCGACGCTGCGCGGCTGCTCACTGCTCACTGCTCACTGCTCACTGCTCACTGCTCACTGCTCACTGCTCACTGCTCACCACTCACAGCTGCTACTGCTCACCACTCACGCTGGCTCACTGCTCAACCACTTCGTGCTGTCACTGCTCCACCACTCACGCTGCCACTGTCTCAGAGACGCCTGCTCATGCCTCACGCCCATCACGCTGCTCCCACTGCTCACCATCGCCTGCTCACTGCATCACCACTAGCGCTGCTCACTGACTCACCACTCGCGCTGCTCACTGCTCCCACTCGCGCTGCTCATGTTCACCACCGCGCTGCTCACTGCTCCACGTGGTTTGGTCGCCCACTCGTGCTGCTCACTGCCTCACCACTCGTCGCTGCCTCCACTGCTCACCCACTTCGCGCTGCTCACTGCCACCACTCGCGCTGCTCACTGCTCACCACTCGCGCTGCTCACTGCTCACCACTCGTGCTGCTCACTGCCCACCACTCGTGCTGCTCACTGCTCACCACTCGCGCTGCTCACTGCCCACCACTCACGCTGCTCACTGCTCACCACTCGCGCTGCCTCCTTGCTCAACTTCACTTACGCGCTGCTCCTGCTCACCGACACTCGCGCTGCTACTGCTCAACCCACTCGGCGCTGCTCAATATGCTCACCACTCGTGCTGCTACTGCTCAACGCCTCACGGCTGCTCACATGCTAAGACGGCCGACACTGTACGTGATTCTATATCGCACGTGCGTATCTTTCTCGCGCTGCTCACTGTCACCACTCCGCAGCTGCTCACTCGCTCACCACTTCGCGCTGCTCACTGCCTCAACCACTCGCCGCTGCTCACTGCTCACCACTCCAACGACTGCTCACTGCTCACGTTCACTCACGCTGCTCTGCCCACCATCGCGCTGCTCTGCCCACCCTACTCGCGTCTGCTCTCCCACCAACTTCGTGCTGCTCTATAGTTACGTCTGTCCACAAAAAGCTGAGTCGCCGCCACCCGTGTACGCAGTACGCACAACACCCCAGCTACGATCCACACACCATCACTACCCAACATAACAAACCATCGGACCGTGCAGATCTCGAGATATCGGGCACTCTCTCCTGTCATGTGTGACCTCCATGGTCATCCTTTGTTGACCTCCCAGTCTCCTTCGTTGACGGCGCCGCCGGCGATCGTGTTTGAGCCGCCGTCTCCAATATCGGTGGGGTCCGATATTGGAGGGCGATCGAGGTGGGTCGCCGTTTGTGTGTGCTCGCGCGAGCTTGTCCGCGCAGATTGAGCCACGCCACGTTAGGGCGTGGAGAATGAAGACTCGATTTAAAATGCTACGATTTAAAATCATGTGTTTGGCTTCATAGAGCTAATAATCAGGTCAAAGGAAAGACAGAGACAGAGAACGAGATGAAAAGAAGCGGAAGGTTACTGGCTTGGCACAGTTTAAACTTAAAGCATGGATTACAGCTTTCGATAACTGATTTAACCCGTATAACCTGTCCTAACTGAGAGCAGCGTGATGTAAATGTTTACTTGAATTGGATGATAATTGCATGATGCAAATGTGATCGACGCTTTAAAGTAAGGGAACCTTTCATATTTTTTCCCATTTTCTTATGCGACTTCTTTATCCAGAAGCGCTGTGAATATACGAGTTAAAATTCCTCATAGGTATGGTGGAATATGCTGCCACGTCTGATCCGATAAGTTTCGGATTACATCAGCACCTCACTACGTTGGTGGAACATTTGCAGCTCGTCTGCAAACAGCCGTGGGAGTCCCTTGGGGTGTGCAGACTCCTGACGACGCCTGATTGCCGGATCTGCCGACCTGTTTGCTCTCCAGCCCTCAATATCCGGGCCGGTACAATACAGCGCAGCTGCGAGTCAACGCTCGTCAGCCCCGACACAGGGTAAACAATCCGAAATTGGCCCGGCCATTGCCGCCCGGCAGATTGCCATTGGCAGAACCACGTTCATTTCCCCTGCGCTCTGGCATGATTGAGACAAAGTGGGGGAACGAGATGGTGTGGGTGCTGGATGCCGTACGGTACGGTTTGGTACGAATATTGATAGGAGAAAGAAGCTACGTATTGCAGAGCACAATATAAGTGAAGTTAGTTTAGTTTTGATTTGGTATTGTGTGAAGAGATACAAGTAAAATGACCTGCAAAGGCTACGTCGCCTGCCCAAAAATTGTGTGTGAGGGGCATCCTTTCATAACGGTTCTTGTCATGCAACGCCCTTGCAAGCCAAAGGTTTCATTGTTAAAATATCAAAAGCTGAGGAGTTTGTCTCCCGTTTCTCCTTCCTGGCGACGCAGCCCATTATGACTTGCAGTGCTTGATTACGTCGTTTTGCTATTCATTGCTTGTTATAGGTGCTGTTCATTAACCATGCCCTTAGGGGACTTTTTCTCGCCCTCACCCTACTGTCAGCCCCCCCCCGGGGAGGGGGGGCTGACAGGGCCCCCTGTTAACTTCAAACCAAGCAGCATAGAGCAATGCGGTAACACAAGCGTATTCCCAGGTAAAAGATACCGCTGTAACAACGTTGTGAAAAATCAAGTTGGAATTTTACGTTTGAGCAACGTTGCAACAACTTCGTGAATGTTGTAAAGAAAAAGTTGTATAAACGTCGCTGTTAAACGTTCAAGCAACGTTTGTATGTTACGATGTCACAACTTAGTTTTGTAACATGGGAAAAACACTCGCAATGTTGGATACCAATTATCTAAATTGAGCATATGTCACATCTTGCTAAGATTAATGATCGACCACGTAAGTCCACGTTTAGCTATGCTTGCCAAAAGTAAACGTTGTTAGCAACGTTGTTTTCACGTTTTGGTGAGCGTTACAAGCTAAACGTTGTGACGACGTTCCTGGGAGTACAAAATTACACTATCACAACGTTGTGTAGTTGCGTTGCAACCTTGTCCACGACGTAGCGAACAACGTCCAAAATTGTTTAGCTGGGTTTTGCCTGTCATGGAGAGGAATCTGACAGTATGCAATTTAGGTTTTCGGGCCACAGATTAACCTCCAGGTCAAACTAGTAAAGTCATGCATGGCTGAAGCAGACGGAGCGAAGTTATTTCCATTTTCGTCCGGCAAACTGATAGCAAAAGCATGTTGTTTTTGCAATAGTAAAACAACACTTCTGCACCTTTTCCTGTGGCATTGTTAGTTATTTTTATTTCTGAATTCTCACCTGTGAAGGTGAATCCGAAGTCAAACACGTGCTTATCATTCGGCTGGTATTTGATTTTGTGTTTATTTGTGGATGATGACAGTTTCTGTTGTTGTGTCAATATTTTCACGTAGCCTATACTGTGTTTATTTTACGATAAAATTATCAGTGTATACATTTGCATAATCAGTGCCAGTGAAACGGTAGTTATCCCTGAAAACGCCACGCAAGCAAGCAGCGAGCAAGCAAGCAAGCAAGCCCCGACGAAGGTCGGATTTTGGCCATCTGTAAGACTACGTGGCGTGAGGGCCGCTTCGCGGCCTCACTCACTCCGTCTGAATAAATGACCTAAAATTGATCACGTCCAAGAATAGCGATTTCGCTCTGTTCGTCATCATTACTGAAAATATGGCAAGATAACGATTTGGTTATCGTGAATATTTTGGTCGTTGTATCGTCGTATCGTTGTAGCTGTGACCGATTTGGTTATCGGTTGGTCAGGCCATAGATAACAGTAGACCTGGATTTGACACGAAATCAGTTCACTGCAGTAAGGGGCCGAAAATGTAATTCTAGCATCGAGAAATCGCGAAACATGGATGCCATCCCAGATCAATATTTCGGAAACCAGGTGGCCGATCAGCAAGCGACAAACACAGACGTGTAGAGAAATTAACCCGGCAGTCACTGGGGTATTTTCTGTAACACGAGTCACTGGGGGGTAGCCCCCCTTGTATCTTCGGAACCAATTAGACGATCAAGCCGAATCAAACGGCAATCGATAGCCCAGTAAAATTAATCGACGAAAAATAATTTTTGTTTCTCTAGAGGTCAGTGGTGACGTCACAGGTCAGGTCAAAGGTCAAAATCTAGCCGTTCTAGTTTATATTAGTTTATAGACCATATTTTCCATTCAAGCATTTGTTGACCATGATCACCAGAGTGCTCTCAAAGTCTGACACACATCCAGATTAGCTATAAGGATTTTTGGCAAAATGTCAGGGCCCAAGTTTCAGGCCATAAGGTTACTATGCCCAAAAAATTAGTACGAAAGTCATGAACACATGTTGTTACATTCATTTGACGTGTAGAACTCGAAAATTGATACTCATTTAGCACCTGACTTAATGTACGTGACGTAAGGTAAGTGAGGTCAAATTCCGCCCTGTAGCTGTTCCCCATGTCGCCCTGTAGCTCAGTGGGAGAGCGTGTCTTTCTGATCAATCTAAGTGTGGCGCCTGGCGTTCGAGTCGCTTCGGCGCTCGCTATTTGCTCGCTGACTTGGATGCCTGCAGGCGGTGGCAGCGGTCGCACTCAAGGCCCAGGGTGACGTCAGTGAGCGGGGCGGACCGATGTCCAAGTGATGTTGGGCACGTAAATTTAGTCACTAAATTATTGCGGCAAACAGGATGCGCGATCGGGTGGTGAAGTGTCAGGACCAGCGCAACAAAGCTCTGCTTAGCGCGGGTCCTGACCTCGGAAAGCCATCCATACAAAACATTCGGACTAAATTTATTTAAAAAAATCCATCTCACTCAAGGTCAAATTTGAAATTGATTAATACACTAAATCAGTACATTTTTCTAGATCGGTTTGTCTCAGAAAAACAGTGCTGATCTTTATTTGTCTCTATCTGGTCAAAAAAAATATATATATTGTCAAAATTTGACGTCACGAATTGACCATGCCTTAGATGTCATCACTCAGTCAAAAAAAGATATCATTTTGAAATTCGGTATGGTGGTTGAATATGTATAGTTATTTAACATATATATATATATATATATTTTTTAATATCTTAAAAAGTTTGATTTTTTGTAATTTTTTCAAAAAAAGTAATTTTTTGAAAATTTTGGAGTCCAATTTTTTTTTTTTCAAAACCGAGATAGCCATGTTGTAGCCCTTGACATTTGCTATCTTCTCAGTTTTTCGTATTCCATTTTGTCTGCTACATGGCATTTGTACAGTCTCCTAAATTTTAGCTGTTTTTGGTGTCAAAATCGTGTGTAGTGACGTCACTAAGTTAGCTTTATCTAAAACAAATATGACGAAATTAAACAAAAATGCAAAGGGTGTGAAAAAGATGCCTAGTCAGGTACTAGAAGTTTGGCGTTGATAGCTGCATTATTTCTTGCGATATTCCAGATATTCCTCAGGTGGGCTACACCCCCCCCCCCCAGTGACTCGCGGGTTAAAGGGCTAGCGTATGCAGTGTGAGCCTGAGAATAGCGCGTGGTGAGTACAATATTAATCGCTACATAAACGCAAATTCGTGGTTTTATTTCGTCTTTCACGATTAATGTTACTGCTCTAAACCATTGGGACGTGAATATATAAAAACAAACGTCATTTTGAAGAGAAGTGCACCGTCTTTATAATCCATGTGAAATAAAAGGTTTCATCTTAACATTTCAGGGCTAAAATACACATTTGATATAAAAACTGACTATTTTAGAAGACTTTTATGATTACGCCGCTATACCGTCAACATAAAGAATAAAGTAACAGCTTTATTAAAACGATGTAACACTAATTTCGATCCGCATCATTTGCGTCGGTAAAACTTTCATTTGCATTACAGCAATACATTTTCGGCCCCTTACTGCAGTGGTCTGATTTTCGTGTCAAATCCAGGTCTACTGTTATCTATGGTCAGACTTATACAATTTTGGACACTTTTCGGTCAGCCTTATCTTAAACACTTCACTTTTTCCAGGTGTTGGGCGTCAGTCACGTGACTTTGGACCCAGGATTTCGCTTGCATTGAAACTGTTGTTATTATCATTAATGATAATATAAAATATTTACACTAAAAGCAAACTAGTTATGTTTCATGAGTTTATGCGTCTCTTTGGGAAAAAAAGTGCCAGATAAGTAAACCAAAATCATTTCATAAAAAAAAGTTAATTAACATGTTATCCATTGCGGCGAAAACGCGATGACCCAAACCAATGAAGTGCCTTCGCCAACAAGCTCGTGCGCCGAATCGGTCATGTGACCGAGCTCAGACGCCCTCACCTTATTTATATTGCCTTGGCTTTTTCGTCATATTTTAAGCATTTTTATTTCTATCCAGCAAATTGGTGCTTAATTTTATTTAAAAAAAAAAAAAAACAATATATAAATACTGAATACAACACATCAGTATTACATCAAGATTTGGAGAGAGGCCGGGAAGGGCCCGGAAAGGGCCCCCTCCCGGCCTGCTCAGGGACCCTTCCGAGCTGACCGGTGACCAGGGACTGCACTGGCTGCTTTTTCACCCTGCCGACATGCCCAGGGGCCTCTCCGACCTTCTCAGGGCCCCTCTGTGCTGTCTAGGTGCTTACTCGACGTGTTCAGGGGGCCCTCTGACCCGCTCAGGGGCCCTTTCGGCTTGTCCAGGAGACCGTCTGACATGTACAGGCCTCTGTTGAACGTCCAAAGGCCCTCTGTTTTTCAGAGAGGGTCCTGGTAAGGGCTGGCTGACGTAATTCTAGCCGCTCGCAAGGAATAGGGTTAAACCTCCGACAAAAATGAATGAATGAATTATTATATTAATATAAGGCCTTCCTTTCACTCGATTAACTCCGACAAAAAGTAGCGAGCAGTATTCTTAGGGCGTATCATGATAACAATATCATTTTAGGCTGGTGCTGCCGAGTTCTCTCGGGAATTCTCTCGGCGGATTACTTGCCAGACCGGCTTGTGAAATATCTGATTAAGGACGACAGCAAATTTATTGCGCATAACCCCCGTTATTAATTTTCTCGGGCTTCACTTGAAATACGGAGAAGTTCTGATAAAATGTTCCCGAGCGTCTGTGTTAAGAGCGTTGTCAGAAGGAAATGCCCAAAAATGCTTGATAGCGACTCCGTTTCAAATGAATCATCTAAAATAATAAGAGAATTTAACTTATATTATCTAGAGCAGTGGTTCCCAAACGGTGGGTCATGACTCAATTTGGGGTAACGAAGCTATTCTGCGGGGGTAACGAAGGCCTGTGAAGTTGAACCATAAATGCTACGCTAAGACAGCTTTGATGCAGCCCTTGGCTAACAATATAACTTTTCGGTGCGCATTGTCGGCAACTAAGCGGTAAGCCCAGAATTGAGAAATTAGTCGTTTTCACGATGGATGATTTTGCGCGATATTGTTAAGCATTTTTAAGTGTTTTAAAATGTTTAAGCAGTAGCCGTTTTCACGATGGACTAGTTTGCGAGAAAAAAAAAATACCCTCGCCCTACGGGACCGTAGGGCGAGGGTTAAGACATTTCTCGCAAATAAGCCCATCGTGAAAACGGCTATTGGTGAAGAAAAGGGAATAAATACATGTGCGCTCTAAATCTTTGTTTTAATTGCGAGTTGCGACACACCAAGGGAAGTGTATAAACAGGTGCAGCCAACACACCGGGAAACAACGCTATTTGTATAAATTAGTAGACATTTTGAAGGGTGAGGATTGGGGAATGGCCTCCTCTGACTGCTAAAAAGGGTATTTGTGTCGCGAGGGTTGGGAACCACTGATCTAGAGGGATTGGAATTTCATAGACGATGTCAGCCAACAGCTGGTCGTTATCATATAGTATTTTGTTTATTCGTGATAATGCTTCTCTACAAATATCACCAGTCAATTTGATGCATTTTCGATACTTTCCTGAGCTTAAATTATATATATTATTTTAGACCTGATACTTTCCTGAGCTTATAACCTTATATTGCATATCATACATTGTGACACACGTTGTTACAATATCATACGTTATCATACGTTGTTACAAGCATGTCCCAGTTCTGGGAGCGACGACATCGTGATGCTTATATTGTGCGCTAAATTGCTGATCGGTCCAATTGCAATAAATAAGCACGTAGGATAAACATCAATTTCGAAACTGTGACTATCCCACACTTGCTCTACGCTTCATGTGAGCCAAAATTATATTTTTATAAGCTATCACACCATATTTTATACAGAAGCACGGCAGAGGCGCGTCTTGTAACAATTCATAGCGACAGTATCGTATTATCGATGTAATTCTCACCCTGCAAACGGGTCGTTTAGATCGTCTCGTCTGTCGCTCGGTCATCGGTCATCGGTCATCGTCGCTCGGTCATCGACTGAAACAGGCAATGCGCGTCATAAAATCCCCCTCTATAGTCACCAGCTGCAGTCGGGCAAAATTGAACCCCATTTTGTCGGCGCTAAATCAAATGAAAGGGTATTGATCGATAGTTGGACCGTTTGCCGATGTGTGACTGTCATAGAGTCCAATCACACAAGACGTGGTTAGTTCTGCCAAACTGTCGCCGGCGGCCATCTTGAACTGCGCCACCGAGCTTCGGTTTGACTGTGGTTCAGTCTAGGCTGACGGGGTCCGCCTGTCATCTAGTGCGTTTTGCTTACATAGACAAGTAATTTAATTTCGTTTGTTATTGAAAGACGTTCCTAATCAACATGCAGCTTTTCATATATTTGACTCGTTAGCAAGAATACAAAGTTGATCATGAATAATATATCATGCGCGAATAAACTTATTTTTTATTGTGACTTTCTGGATATTAAAAAAATGACTGAACGTCTTCTGTAGTTTTAATCCGATCGCCAGTCATCTAATATTCCCTTTACTCCTGCGAAGTTTGGACTGATGACAAAGTTAAACATTTGCACGGCGCCGTCCGCATATGAGGAAAACAAGCGAGCGTTGTTAAAATCAATGCGAACTGCATTTGTGGCTCGCATAAAGGCTTTGTCTGTGTTAAGCTTATCAATGTCGTTAGGTAAGACGCAAATTATTCATGCGTTGCGTTGTGTCACTGTGTGTTGTGCGTTGTGCGCGAGACTGAATGTTATTTGAACGGCAGCTATGTTACATACCTTCAGATTTGAAGAACACATGCATGCAAATTGATGGTTAACGCAGTCTATACAAATTTCATTATATCCAACATGAATACATGATGACATTAATGCCATAGAGTATCAGAACACAAGCGTGGAGCTTTGTTGCGAGCTTGCTGTCATAAATATAGTATTATTGCTAGCTAATAACTGCAGTAGGTTATATTCTGTTGTGGCAGCTTGTGTTCAAATAGTAGCTCTCTCGATTGATTAAACAAATTCCAGAAGACAGGCCGAGACATAATGTTCTTACCACCACGATTACCACCACGATTACCACCACGATTATTACCACCACGACTCGAAACATCACGCAACGAAAAACATCAGAGTAATAATTAACACATCAATGGACTTTTGGGGTCATTTTCGGGGAGACACATTATATAAACACATGCCCAAGATACTGCGATTTAAATTCATGGCACATACTCGGCCGGAAACGCGCATCATGGATTTCTTTAAGTATTTTGAACACACTCATTGTTTATCTCGCTCTATATACCCTTTTCTAACATTGTATTGTATTGTATTGTATTTAAGAGCGTCCACTGCAGGAGTGGCTATTAAGCCACTCCTCGAAAGTAAGCAATGACAGTCTGTTGCCTATTTTGTTATAAAATCACACCCGCATAACGAATCAGGAACAGCACTTGATCAACGATTGCTTGCTCCAATCGGGGCACCAACACTGACAATGATGCTATATCGGCTCGGATAGACAGACACCGTGCGTTATTGTTTACATACCACTGCTTACAAAATGTCAAAACAGACCGACGCCAAGACGTTTCATCCCTGTGGTGGGAATGAACATCGGAATTGTGTTCTCATGATGCTCAGTTGATTCATGCAGGGCGAGTTCGAGTTTCTTGATCTCCTTTGTTGTCCCGTCGACAATGTGCTGTGGCCAATGACAATGCCGGCAACAGAAAGGACACAAGGGCGGAACCAGGGGGCCAAAGGCGTCATGCCTCCCCACCACCCAAAGATCCTGAGACTATGTTTTGCCCCCCCCCCCCCACCAAGCGGTTGGACGTACAGCTGTAAAAATTGTTTTTGCGACAGTCAAAATACAGCATCCACAGTGAAAACTCGAAAACTTCGCTCCACCTCACGGCATGACACAAAATACGCAATTGTCTAATGATAGAAATTGGGAAAATGGGAAAATGAATGAATTAGGTGTCTGGCAGGCTCCCCTTGGCGGTACCTATTTGGCTCCAGGGCCCACTCTCTTCATAAAATATTAACTTTCAAGTGGGCTGCATGTTAAGCTAGTCTGCTGATTTCCGAAAAAGGTGACGCGAACGCAGAGACGCGGGCATCGGCACCAGGAAGCTGCTTCTGCGGTGTCCAAGTTGCTGGACCAAATGCTAATAGTGGGACCAGGCCAGGACCATCTCCCCAAGACATTTTGTCCCAGGCTCCTCCAGATCCGCAGGGACCATTTATGTGCGGAAAAGCCGTTCTGCCGCTTGCTGTTTTCAAAACATTTGCACTATTATCAATTGTTTGTTGCAGTTCGGTGCATATGTATAAAATTATTGTCCCATATACCTAAGTTGCTAAGCACTTACTGCCAACCGATCATCGGTGATTTTTATTATCCGAAGCACTATATTTATTCAAAACTACCTTAATGTATTCATTTTTAATCATACCGAGATGTGAACCAGGCATAGGGGTTATCTGAGTCTGGTTCCATATTGATTTTTCGTTCCACGACTAAACTAAATCGCGGGCGTCAGATCGGTCACCATAGTCATAAGCGAAGCCATCGCATCGTCTTTTGGTTCCTGGTATCGGTGAATTGAATAATTGCCATGTTAAGCTTTTTATTTTTTCTCACAAGGCCAAACCGCCTATGTTTCTGGGTTTTATTCAGGCAAACCTGTAAAAATTCCGCGCCGCTTAGCGGCGCTAAATTACAAATACGATTTCAATATGAGGTCCAATTGCAAAATGCTGCCAAAGGCTTAAATACCCCACAGAATGGGGTACATTTTGCGTCATTTGAGCTCATCCCCCCCCCCACTTAAGAAGTATCGGTGATAGAGTTCGACATAGCTGAACTTTTCCTTGGCCAAGCCGCCCCACAACCATGGCATCACAGCCACAGCCAGCCACAGCCACTCCCCAATCTCAATGGCTGGCCGTTGGCCAGTCGTGAGGATTTGGTAAATTCACATTATGTGTTTATTTTCAGTCTATTGTTATGGCAACATGCCAAGGCTTCTTTTAAACATGATTGGTTTGATAAGATTGATGCAAAAACAAATCCCCGGTTAGACTATGCAGCCACAGCCATAGCCATAGCCATGATCTGGAGATTTTCCAGTCCGGCCCACCCCATTAGCCGTGGGGTTCAGCCATAGGCGTAGGAGCCGGGGGGCAGGGGGGGCAACTGCCCCTAAACTTTTTGAGCGGAAGGGGGGGGGCAACGCCCCCCCCCCCCAATTTTGAGTGTGAATACCTGGTCCAAAATTACGAAGCATAGCCCACGACCGCCTGGGGACGGGTCGGATCCGATCCCCTCGGTTTTTCCTGAATAACTTCCGAATAGAGGTGCCACTTTTATACCCACCTACCCACCAGATGCGGGTAGTTACTACCCACTTGGGTAGTAGTGGGTAGCACAAGCGATCATTTGGATGTATATTGTAGTGGGTAGTTAGCGGGTGACATAATTGTAATAAATTGCGATTTTTTATGCGAATTGAGATGCTTGAACAAATATGGGCACCTCAGTTAGTGAGCAGAGATCAACACAAAACAGTTCAACATTAAAAATG
>VOPJ01003095.1:18642-50043 GCA_014673585.1 Semibalanus balanoides
GATGTTTTGAAATGTTTTAGTATGAAAGTTTTAGTATACTTATTCTTTCCTTAACTACACAAATTTTGAAAGCGATTTTTGTCTTGAAATGTCTCTCATAATTTGTATAATATGTTGGTAAGAATATAGTATGTTACGAAATTGCGGTTTGGTGGTAATTAGCAAGATAATTATGTATAGGTTAGCTGTGATGCCAGATCTTCACCTACTGACACTTTGCAGATCATCTTGAAACATCTCGGTCTCGGGCACGCTATTGGTCGCTCAACAAAGCGAACTCCCCTTGACCCATAATGGACTCGCCTCCAGCGAATTGTTTCTAGCGAATTAATGCGCCATGCGAAGGCAGACCTGTGATCCATAAACTTTCTTACTAAACTTACTACTAAACTTTGTATACTAAAACTTTCATACTAAAACATTCCAAAACATCTTAAGATGTTTTAAAACATTTCGCGCAAAATAATCCATCGTGAAAACGGCTAATATATGGTTTGATTAAACCTCCCTCGTGTTTTATATGTTTGTTATGCTCGTGCTTTTATACTACCCTGTAGTTTGATTGTATTTCCTGTAGTTTGATTGTATTGAGTGAACCATTGTTCATATTGCTAAAGCGTTGTCCTTGTTACCAGTTTTAGTTAACTAAGTTACTAACGCTGTGCCATGATATTTTGGCCGAGTTTTCGGTGGATATAGAAGTAAACGCATCATCAGTATCACACACAACAATGTAACACAGATATTTGAGGACCTGAATGATAGCATTACCATTATTGTCGCAGTCCTATCAGAAGAAAAACAGGGTGCGTGGTTACGATGGTCCAATTCTACCTGTCAATGATGCGTATTAGTCTGGGAAAAACTTCCACCCAGGTTTGAGAAGGTCAGAGAGTAGAGTTATACATGGGGCGGCTATCCCCATGGCCAGCCGAACCCCATGGCTAATGAGGTGGGCCGGACTGGAAAATCTCTATATCATGGCTGTGGCTATACGGTTGTGGCTGCATAGTCTACATGGGATTTTGTTTTTGCATCAATCTTATCAAACCAATCATGGTTAAAAGGAGCCTCGGCATGTTGCCATAGCAGTAGACTGAAAGTAAACACATAATTTGAATAAAAAAATCCTCACGGCTGGCCAACGGCCAGCCATTGACATTTGGGAGTGGCTGTGGCTGTGATGCCATGGCTGTGGGGCGGCTAGGCCAAGGTAAGGTGCAGCCATGCCAAACTCTATCAGAGAGATCTCCGTGACGTGTGACGCCGACAAATTGCCACGCATTTTCCTCTTTCACGTTTAGCGTAAGATTTATAGGCCTGAGCCTTGAGCAGGCCAGGTCACTATTAATAATCCAGCCGTCAGGTCATAAAGATGACACGTAAAATGGCAGTCCCTCGCAACCCTCCGAACGGCCCGCAGTCAAGAGAATCAAACAGATATCGATATGTCCATGCCTGTAAGGTATAACATGGTGTTCAACCTGGAGCCATGTTGTTGTTTGTCTATTTAAAAAAAAAAATGTTCCATTTGGCTCATAAATATAGCGTTTGGCAGGATTGACCAACTAGATCCGTAACTGCATTTTTTGTTAATGTTCTTTGTTAATGTTCAATAGGATAAAACAGACATGACACGGGCAGCCACGTTGTAACGTTGCGTGATACGTAAAAGATCGTTCCGCGATCCTGTGTGGTATAAGTAGACAGTTTATTAGTCATGTATTTACTAGAATCGCATCACTGGGGTGGTGAGAGTTTCAGAGTAACTAGCAAAGAACCCTGCTTGTCATTGTTCTCGTGGAAGATAAACATCTACCCAGTTGAGACCTCCGCTCCGGGGAGTCTAGGAAAAAAACAAACTAGTACGGAGTTTATTTTATTTCGAAGATAAATTTGCTTCTGTCTGGGGCACTTCAACGAGCTGTAGCTTTTGTAGTGTATTAGCTAATGTACGCCAAGCCCAGCGTCTGACTGAAATAGTTCTGAGAAATACGTTCTTGATTACTGATAAGTAGAACAACCTTATGTTTGCTCGTTTGATCTCCAACAAGCGATGTAAGTATATATTTCGGACTAATATGATCGTAATAGAATAGGACAAATAAATGTTTTGTGTGAACAGTTCAAAGTACAGTAATGATGTAATTACTTCGAAGAGAACAATCGTCATAAAAAGAACAACATGGCGATTTATTAGTAGAAAACTAGCGTGATATGATGATGTTAAGTTAAACCAGATCCAATTCAAGCAGCGATGTTTTTTACTGTCATATAAACTAGTACCTTAAATGATGGACATAGTGATTTCCACCAGCGCAGCCAAAGTTTATTATAGGGCGCATCTAACTCCTCGGAGAAGATGAACAGGATATTGTAGCTTAAAATAGCCCCAGATAGAAACCATGTCTGGAATAGCAAACTCTTCGAAGACAACTTCAAGCAACTTCTGCTTCGACAGTGGCCGCCTCAAGAATCCAATTAATATAATCAAAGCAATGTGATCGGATGAATAGGATGGATTATGCGAAATTATTACTTAGCTAGTTTGTAGCGTTTTTCGAAGAAAATGTTATGAGTTCTCTGAGTAAATTGCAGCACACTGCAATTCATATGCAAACTAACAGTTCCGAGCTTATCACGGAATGCTATTTTCAGGCGGACCTGAATGCCTGAGTCTGAATGCCTTACCATATGCCGGGGGTATCAAAATACATTGGCCAGGGAGTTGTGGTATTATTATATAATACCACACGGGGCCGGAAAAACTAATTATTTGGGACCGAGGTCGAGCTGAAATTCCGCCAGAGACCGAAGGTCGATGCAGAAATGCAGACGGAGGGGAGGCCCAAAATTATTCCGGCCCCAGTGTGATATGAATTTTACCATATGCCGCTGAGATGGACCAAATGAAGCCATATTTTCCATCGTACTTGGGTCTCAACCTCGGCGAACGAAGTTGAATAAATAAAATTGGAGATGGAGACTACACATGCTGGTGTCTGGTGTCTGGTGTCTGGTGTCTGGTGTCGGGGGCGAGGGTCCTCGCATTGCTCGACGGACTGACGGATCGCTGGCTGGACCTAGCTCATAGAAGCAGGCTTCAATGCCAGCGAATCAGAACAATTTAGTGGACAAGTTTTAACCCACTGCTGATGATAGTGCAACGTCACTTCTTATCTCAGTCCTAACTTATCCCAGTCCTAACTTCATGAGCATTGGCAATTTATGCGCATTGTAAAATGTTCTATTGCGTGACAGAAAATGGAGAGCATTTGCTGGCTAGACAATTTTGCTGAGCCAGATCGCTAAGATGAATTGCCAGCCTCAGTTACGCCGGGTGCAGCAAGTTTATTCAATTCGAATGGCCTAGAGTTGTAATAAATCACCCCGATCGAGTTTATGACGACGACTATCACAACTGTTTATGATAAATAAGATGTCAGCACTTCTCGACAGGATGTACTCAACATTGATTGGTCAAACTTTGTCCTTGAGGTTTCCGCCAATTGGCGAGATAAACACAACAGGCCACGGCATACAGGCTTTGCATAGAAGCGTATGTTTAACGTGGTACATGGCACGCTAACCTCAGTTGCATGGAGGGGATGCTATTGTTGTACAATAATGCTGCATTTATAAGTATTAGTTATCTCATGATTTCAGCTGAGCCAGAGAATACGGAGTCTCTGCCTGTGTGTTAGAGATGCAGTGCAGTGCGTCGTTTTGGAAGTCTCCGTTCGATCTCCGCCCTCCCGTTCGATTTCGGTGATTGGTATGGAGTGGTGACATGCGTACTGCTTGCACCTGGCAGGATGTTTCAGCTGTTTCCGACCAAAACCGTCCTGCATTGACAGTACCGATCGCGTTCGGAACATCACAGACAGGAAATAACGTGCGCAATTTGCCGAAAGTGCTCCCGTGATGAGTCGGTTGTGTAGAAAATGTCGAGAGAAGATTAACTAAAACGAGGAACATCCGTCCATTTGCTGTGAATCGATATCATAATTGCCTAGCAGTTGCGTCGCCCTAACCTTCATCAGCATTATTTGTAGTGAACTATTTGACATGAGTACCTTCCCAGGGCTGTAGGCAATACAAGTCGATGGCAAACTTGTTCACCCTTTAACCCCGAACCCGTTAGCACATTAACAAATTTCGAGAGGCAACTTGACCCGTTATTCAGTTAAATTGGTCCCCCGTGACCCGTCAGCCCATATACTTATACGTATTCGGGAGACACTCAGAAGCGGGTAGCTCTCCTCTCACGAGCCCGCTCCACGTGCGACACTGCGACCAAGCCAGCACGTGACCCGAGGTCATGTCACACAGGCTCCGCCCCAACCAAACAGGCTCCGCCCCATGCCGAACCGAGCCATGAGTGGCAGGGGAGAGGCATCCTTCCTACAGAATGAATGGGCACCCTTCTGGTTGGTTCAGTTGGTTAGAGCGTTGTCCTGTACCGCAAAGGTCGTGGGTTCGATCCCGAAGCTGGACGGATCTTTTCTCAGCACTGCAGCTTGGCTCGGACAGCATTTGAGATCCCGGCCAGTGTTGAACGACAGGCTGACAGACAGAACCGATACACAGACAGACAGAACCGACGGGAGAGGCTTAATCCTCGCCCGGGTTAGAGTGGTGGTGCAGATACCAACCCCCTCGGCTTTTCCCAAATAACACAAGTAGTTATCAACTGAGTACTATGCAAATTTCAGTACTCTACTGTTGATCGATTTGACACATACTCTGAAAATTACGTACTCTTAAATTCTATGCACCCTGACCTATGACCTGATTATCAAGGTCATGTCAGGCGCAACTGGCGTCCCGTAGTATCGATCCTTGTTACATGTGCAGTTTCCGAGTGTTTGTTGTTCAGGAGCATATGCAAAGGTGTTTCCAGGTGACAGTTGTCTCGCTAAGATAGTGACCTCGACTGACCTTTTCTGAGGTCAACCGAGGTCACTGACCTCCGATGACCTCAGATGACTTTTGGGGCTTCTGACCGTTTGTAGAACAGTTTGTGACACTGATTTCAAGGCTGGGATCCATTTTACATAAATATATGTTCCACAAGGGTCATGCTTTTCCACAGGTCAACTGAGGTCTTGACCGCAGATGAACTGACATGAACTTTTTTGGAATTTCACAGTTTTTAAGGTCATTTCGTGACGCTTATTTCAAATTTGGCATGTATTAAGCATGCTAAGATGCTTCTGCACCATTTTGGCTCGATCAGTATTCAATTCTCATACATTCACGATTTGTGACATGTGGGTCATAGACATGACCTCAGAGGTCACCTATTGACCCAGGACCTTAAATCTGGTGTCAGTGGCTTTCTCTTGTCACAAGCAGCACGCTCGTTTTTTAATCGAAGCTCTAGCTCAATTAGGGGCGAAGTCCTAACGGGGTTCGTACCCACCCCCTACCCGGACACGCAGCGATCTTGCCCTACCCGGGCGAGGTAGGGCATCACTGCGTTGACTGGGGGGCGTTTAACTACCCCCTGCCGTTTTTTCGTCATAACTCAAACACATTATCACTATCAACGTGAAACTTCGGGTGCCTTATTTTACATTCATTTCACGTCTTCAGTTAAAAACTGAAACATTTTGTTGATAATTTGTTTAGATACATCGAATTTAGTGAAGTTACTACACACGGTTTTTACACATAAATCAGCTTAACTTAAAAAAAACGTCCAAAGACAACAAAATAAGCAAAATGTTATACAAAACTGATACAGATTGAAAATAATAACGGCTACAAAATGGCAGTTTCGGATTTTCACTTTTGTTTTGTTTTTGACCACACAAATTTCATTTGTTTAATAATGATTATAAAATCAAAATTATCAAAGATATAAAAACGGGAGATGTGTCAGAGAACTATATGCAAACAACTTACAGACCGAATTTCAAAATGATGTCTTTACTTTTGACTGAGTGATCGCATTTACAGTGCTGGTAACTCGTGACGTCATATTTTAATTGCGTTTTTTTTTTTTTTTTGACCAAGATGCAAAACATAAATCACAGCACTGCATTTCTGAGATAAAACTGGTCTAGCAACATGACTTTTTGGTTTATATTTATCAATTTCAAATATTTTCATTTTCTGACCTTACTTTGACATAAACTTGACCTTAACTTCATATACATGAAGTTTGGTGGTCAAATGAGTATCACTCTCGCTTTCCATGTGTAAAACCATCCATAAAACATGTGATGCATAATTTTCGTAGATATTTTGCGTCTACCCAGGTAACAGATACCGTTGTTAACAACGTTGTGAAAAATCAAGTTGGAATTTTACGTGTTTAGATAACGTTGCAACAACGTTCGTGAATGTTGTGAAAGAAAAAGGTTATATAAACATCGCTGTTAGAACGTTCACAGCCAACGTTGTATCGTTACGATGTCACAACTTAGTTCTTGTAACTTGGGAAGAACAGTTCGCAATGTGATACAATTATCTAAATTGAGCATATTCACCATCTTGCTAAGATTAATGATCGACCACGTAAGTCACGATAGCTATGCTTGTCAAAAGTAACGTTCTAGCAACGTTGTTTCAACGTTTTGTGAGCGTTACAAGTTAACTTTGTGGACGACGTTCCTGGGAGTCTACAAATCGTACACTATCAACGTTGTGTAGTTGCGTTGCAACCTTGTCACGACGTAGCGACAACGTCAAATTGTTAGCTGGGTAGTGACTTTTTGTGACCTGACCTTGACCTTTGATGTTTGCCAATAATCTCACTTTCGATCAAGCGGGATGTGTATCATATATGTTTAAGAGCACTTTGGGTGATTATGGTAGCAATCGAAGGCTTTGGATGGAAAGTATGGCTCGTACACGAAAATACATTTATGCTGACCTTTTGCCTGAACGTGACCTGACATGTGACCTCAATTTGAAATTTTAAAAGATGTTTTAAATTTGTATTAATGAGAGCTTTCGAATGCCGCATTGCGAGTCTCGCTGCGATTATTGGTTCGGAAGATAGCCAGCGGGTGTTTAACGCCCCCCAGTCAATGGTGTTCAGATCAGACCCCAGTCAATGCCGGTTTAAGCTAGATGTGCGCCATGCTAACCAGTAATTGTCATGTGATCCCCGAACTTATCAATCAAATCAATCGAGTCAGAATATTACATAAATTATTCAAAGCTGCTGCGAGGAACATGTCAAGCTTAGCTTAACAAATATCATCGGAATCATTGACCTTATCCTCGTTGTATTTTATTTAAGAAAATCAAACTTCAAATGTTACTTGTTTACTTATATTTCGGCCGCAGTAAAGAAACTTAAGCACTGGTATCCCTTTGTTGAGTCCGGGTCTGAAATGTAAGATTATTACAAATATAGCGCAGGTGCAGCGTGACGAACATACTACTTTTCGTAAATGTGTTTTTAATAAAACAGAGCACTGTTCAGACGCACGCCAGTGGTGACTTATAGCGCTAGTAGCGCTTGTGTTCTCCATGGCAACCAGGCGTCAACCAATACAAAGCCAGCAAAGGAAAACGTGACGATAGGCACGGTGACGTCATATTTAGTCTGCGTAGAGGATATTTCTGCTAGTGGAAAATCGCAGATGCAGAGAAAGCACTAGCAGATGTGTTTCAATAGCAGTGCACGAGACAAATCAACTAAAATATGTAAACAAACACAGATGTGTGATACCCTGGAATCTGTTTCGGTGTCATTTTTTAAGAAGAGGCAGATGTTAAACATGTGCAATTTTGTCAGTTTAACATTTAGGTATTAGTTGATAAGCCATCATGGAAATGGACATAAAGATGTGGTTTGTTTGTTAAGGGTTAAGTGTTTGTTAAGTGCTTATCTACATTGGGAATACAAAAACAATGATAAAAAATGGAAAAATACTTAAATTGGAATTACAAATTAGCCTTATCTATATAACACAAATAGAAGCTATCAGCACAAATGAATAAGAAAACTTTTTTTTACCCCCATTGCCTGCCAATGCGATACAAAATAGCCACGAAAACAAACAACATATATTGTGTCCTTATAGCGCCAAATATCGTCACTGCAACTGTTCTGAGCTCTGTTTGGGAACATCCACTAATGTTCCATCTTCGAATTAGTGACGCATATAGCTTAGTGTGACGTCAACTAGCAAAAAGCGCTAGTAGCGTGTACCGAACAGCGCTGAGATAATCCCATATTTTTTAGAAGAATCTCGCTGGAGCTTTACGAAACTGAGCTCTATGAAAGTGAAGTTGCACAAGACACAGTTTACGGACCTTCCTAGAATCTGTTGTTTCTTAGATTTTCTCAGATTTATTCAGGCGACGTAAATTGAATTTGTTATGCAAGTGGCCTATGCTATTTATTTTGTTTGTTCGCAGATCACATGAAAGGTCTACGAATATACAAACTGATATCACCAGCCAGTAGCCTTCGTATGCAATCGGACGGCTTTATTCGCTACTCGGTGCTGTAAGTATTTACACCATTCATGTATCCTCTATTCAGTGCTGTATCTCCAAAGTACTCCTTCACTGTTCACGGTTTGATTATGGTGAGTTATAGAGCTGGTCACGTCGTTGCATGTTTATCAGTCCCGATTATGACAATAAATATGCAGGGACCGGAGTGCAAGCATTTCAGGAAAGAATCACATACTCTTTTGTTTAAACCTAAAACAATATAGATTAGGAAACGCTAAAATGTTTCCAGCCTCCTATTGTATCACTATTAAATCCTCGTCATGTGTGTGTGTGTGTGTGTCATGTGTCCCTTTTGTGCGTGTATCTACCTCTTCCAGCTGGTGTACCCTTATAGGGCTGTGAAGTGATGACGTCATGCTAGTCTCATGGTTGCAACAGCTGACTGCGATAACGTTGAAAGGTTTCATCAAGAGCAACAATTGTCGAGTACCTGCTGTCAGTTTTCGTGTCAATTTCACTGAAATACCTACTCCTCTATCACATTTTTCAATTTATTCCATTCCATAATATATTGAGACCTCTAAAGAACTGGCACTCACTTCAATATTTCTATACTGCATACAGCTGATACCTGTGTCAGTTAATTTGCATTTGTTTTATTTTCTTGCAACACGAGAAGCAACGTTTTAATTTGCATTAATATATTTTTTTGGCTAGACAATTCGTGCATATAAAACACTCATTATTATGTTAAATATTTTGTTTCATTTTGTGACTAGACATTTGTGCAAATCAACGCCTTTTTTATATACTTGCCCACCGAAGATATCCGCTTTTCCTTATAACTCCCTAACATCAATGGAAACAAAATGGATCAAAATGAAAACATGAATCTTGTTCTACTCCATAATATATTTTTTGGGCGTCAGAAAACAATAAGTGTACCAGAATTTAGGCTCCAAGTGAATCCCCTATATCTAAAGCATTAGCGCAGTCAGCTGTTGGAACCTTGACGTCACACTTAACAGCCCCATTACCCATAATGCTGTAAATTTCAGGATGACAGCAAGGCTAAGCTCTCTAGGCACCTCCTTATTGCTGATAACCAGCTACACGGCGTCAGTAGCAGTTTCGCAGACCTCCGTATGAACTCTCCCGAGAGCATTGATCTCCACCGTTACACTGCTCACTGTCACAGATCACTGTTACAGAGAGTATTGATCTCCACCGTCACACTGCTCACTGTCACAGAGAGGATTGATCTCCACCGTCACACTGCTCACTGTCACAGAGAGGACTGATCTCCACCTGTTACACTGCTCACTGTCACAGATCACTGTTACAGAGAACATTGATCTCCACCAATACACTGCTCACTGTTACAGAGAGCATTGATATCCACCGTTACACTGCTCAGTGCTCACTGCTACATATCACTGTTAAGAAGAGACAGATCTCCCAATACACTGCTCACTGTTACACGAGAGTATTGCATCTCCACCTTACACGGATCACTGTTACAGAGAGGACTTGATCTCCATCTGTGTCACTGGCTGCCTGTCACAGCATCCTACTGTTACAGAGAACATTGATATCCACGTTACACTGCTCGTGCTCCACTGCTACAGAATCACATGTTACAGATACATTGATCGTCCACCAATACACTGCGTCACTGTTTACAGAGGGAGCTTGATCTCCACGCGTCCACCACTGTTCAACTGTTCACAGAGAAGGAGACTGTCTCCATCTGTTAAATGCTCACTGTCGCCCAACAAAAAAAGGGGATCATTTACAGAGAAACATTGATCGCTCCACTGTTACACTGCTCACTGTTACAGAGAGCATGATCTCACCATACACTGCTCCCAACTGTTACAGGATAGCATTGAGTATCACACCCGTTGGCCACTGCGTTCGATGTTACAGACTCACCCGGTCTCCACCCCTCTGTCGCTGACAAGATAGACCCCCTTCCCGCACCCTATCCGTCTGCGACGCCAGCACTGCGTGTTCCATCTCGGACTGTAGGATTCTCTCACTTCCGCTGTGTCGTCTCCCATCTCGAGGCACTGTGGTATCTCTCCTAGCTGGCGCTGTGTTCATTCTCGAGGATGTGGTATCTCTCAACTTAGCTGCGTGTTCCATCTCAGACTGTGGTATCTTCTGCCAACCTGCTCGTGCTGTTCCATCTCGAGACTGTGAGTATCTTCTACCCCTGCTGCCTGTTCCATCTCGAGGCTGTGAGTATTCTCCCCTAGCTGCGTTGGGTCATCTCGAGGGACTGTCGAGCATCTCTCCACCAGCTGCACGTGTTCCATCTCGAGGACTGTGAGTATCTCTCCACCTAGCTGCGTGTTCCATCTCGAGGACTGTGAATATCTCTCCACCTAGCTGCGTGTTCCATCTCGAGGACTGTGAGTATCTCTCCACCTAGCTGCGTGTTCCATCTTTCGAGGGAGTTGAGCTATCTCTCCACCTAGCTCGTGTTCCATCGCGAGAGGGAACTGTAGTATGCTCTCCACTTATAGCGCCTGGTTTCCATCTCGAGGACTGTTGAGGTATCTCTTCCACCTATAGCTGCGTGTTCCATCTCGTCAGACGTGTGGTTATTTCCTCTCCACCTATTTGCTGTTTCATTTCAGGACTCGTGAAGTATCTCTCCACCTAGCTGACGTTTCCATCTCGAGGACTGTAAGTATCTCTCCACCTATAGCTGCGTGTTCCATCCTCGGGACGTGAGTATTCTCTCCACTAGCTGCCGTCTTTCATCTCCGAGGACTGTGAGTCATCTTCTCACCTAGCTGCGTGTTCCATCTCCGAGGACGGTGGGGAAAAGGATCGTCTCCACCTCAGCTGGCGTGTTTCATCTCGAGGACTGTGAGGATATCTTCATCCACCTAGCGCGTGGTCTTTTCATCTCCGAGGAAACTGTTGAGTAGCTTCTCCACCTCGCTGCGTGTTCATCTCGAGGATGTGAGTATCTCTCCACTAGCTGCGTGTTTCCATCTCGAGGGCTGGAATCTCTCCCCTTAGGCTGCGTGTTCCTCTCGGAGGCTGTGAGTATCTCGTTCCAACTATAGCTGCGTGGTTCCATCTCGAGGACTGTGATGCAGTCTCTTCCACCTAGCTATGCGTGTTCCATCTCGAGACGTGTAGTATCCTCCTCACCTAGCTGCGTGTTCCATCCGAGACTGTAGTAATCTCTCACCTAGCTGCGTGTTCCATCTCAGAGGACTGTGAGTATCTCTCCACCTAGCTGCGTGTTCCATCTCGAGGACTGTGAGTATCTCTCCACCTATAGCTGCGTGTTCCATCTCGAGGACTGTGAGTATCTCTCCACCTAGCTGCGTGTTCCATCTCGAGACTGTGGATCTCTCACCTAGCTGCGTTTCCACATCTCGCAGGACTGTGAGATCTCTCCACCTCAGCTGCGTGTTCCATCTCGAGGACTGTAGTAATCTCTCCACCTAGTGCGTGTTCCATGCTCGAGACTGTGAGTATCTCTCCACCTCAGCTGCGTTCCCATCTCGAGGACTGTGCAGTTATCTCCTCACCTACTGTCCTTGGTTCCATCTCGAGGACTGGGTTCTCTCCACCTAGCTGCGTGGTCCATCAGACTGTGAGTATCTCTCCACCTAGCTGCGTGTTCCATCTCGGAGACTGTTGAGCTATCTCTCCACCTAGCTGCGGTGTTCCATCTCGCGACGTGAGTATCTCCACTTATAGCTGCGTGTTCCCTCTCGAGGACTGTGAGTATCTCTCCACCTAGCTGCGTGTTCCATCTCGAGGACTGTGAGTATCTCTCCACCTAGCTGCGTGTTTCATCTCGAGGACTGTGAGTATCTCTCCACCTAGCTGCGTGTTCCATCTCGAGGACTGTGAGTATCTCTCACCTAGCTTGCGTCTTTCATACTCGAGGGACTGTGGTTCTCTCCACCTAGACTGCTGTTCCATCTCGCAGGACTGTGAATATCTCTCCACCTAGCTGCGTGTTCATTCTCGAAGGACTGTGACGAATCTTCACTAGACTGCGTGTTCCATCTCGAGCTGTGCAGTTATGCTCCCACCAGCTGCGTGTTCCATTCGAGGACTGTGAGTATCTCTCACTAGCTGCGTGTTCCATTAGCGAGGACTGTGAGTAATCTCTCCACTAGCTAGCGTGTCCATCTCGAGACTGTGGAGTATCGCTCCACCTAGCTGCGTGTTTCCATCTCGAGACTGTGAATATCTCTCCACCTAGCTGCGTGTTCCATCTCGGGACTGTGAGTTCTCTCCACCTTATGCATGCGGTATTCCATCCAGAGGACTGGAATATCTCGTCCCACTACTGGTGCTGTCCATCGCGAGCGACTGTCAGTTCTCCCACCTAGCTAGCGTCTTTATCTCGCACGACTGTGAGAGTATCTCTCCGCTAAGCTGCGTGTTACCATCTCGAGACTGTGAGTATCTCTCCACCTAGGCTGCCTGGTGCCATCTCAGAGGTAACTGTGAGTATCTCTCACCTAGGCTGCGTTGTTCCATTCCGGAGACTGTGGTACTCTCCACTAGCTGCGTGTTCCATCTCCGAGGACTGTGACGTAATCTTTCACTAGCTTCGTGTTCCTTCCTCGGGGACTGTGATAGCTCGTCCACTTACTGGACCACCGTGTTCCATTCGCAGGACTGTGAGTATCTCGCACCTAGCGTGCCGTTTCCATCGTCGAGGACTGTGAGTATCTTCCACAGCTGCGTCTTCATGCTCGAGACTGTGATATCTTCTCCGCCTAGCTGCGTGTTCCATCTCCGGACTGTGAGTTACTTCCTCTCCACCTAGCTGCGTGTTCCATCTCGAGGCTGCTGAGTCACTCTCCACCTTAAGCTGCTTGTTCATCTCAGAGGACTGTAAAGTTTATCTCTCCCCTATAGCTGCGTGTCACTCTCTAGACTGTGAGAGTATCTCTCCCACCTAGTGCGTGTTCATCTCGAGACTGTGAGTATCTTCCACTAGCGGTGTTCCATCTCGAGGACTGTGGTATTTCCCACCTAGCTGCGTGTTCCATCTCGAGACTGTGGTATCTCCTCACCAGCTGCGATGTTTCATCTCTGAGGACTGTGAGTCATCTCTCCACTAGCTGCGTGTTTCCATCCTCGAGGACTTGAGTATCTCTCACCTAGCTGCGTGTTCAAACTTTTTTTTTTTTTTTCTTCGGAGGGACTGTGAGTATCTCTCCACCTGCTGCCGTTTTCCATCTCGAGGACTGGAGTATCTCCCCTAGCTGGTGTTCCCTCGACGACTGTGGTATTCTCTCCACCTACTGTTGGTGATCCGTGTTCCATCTCGTAGCATGTGAGTATCTCCATCCACTTAGCTGCCGTGTTCCATCTCGGACTTGCAGTCGCTCACCTAGCTGTGTATCCATCTCGAGGACTAGTGAGTATCTACTCCCCTGTAGGCTGCGTGTTCCATTCGAGACTGTGAAAGTATTCGCCACCACGCTGCGTGTCCATCTCGAGGGACTGTGAGCTCATCTCTCCACCTAGCTGCGGTTCCATCTCGCAGGACTCGTGAGTAGCTCTCCACCTAGCTGCGTGTTCCAGTCTCGGCAGACCTGTGAGTATCTCTCACACCTAGACTGCGTGTTCATCTCGAGGACATTGTGAGTATCTCTCCAAGCTGCGTAGTTCCATCTCGAGACTGTGAGTATCTCTTCCCTAGCTGCCTGTTCCCTGTCGAGGCTTGATATCTCTCCACCTATAGCTGCGTGTTACCATTCGAGGCCTGTGAGTATCTCTCCACCTAGGCATGCGTGTTCCATCTCGAGACTGTGGTATCTCTCCCTAGCCTGGCGTGTTTCCTCTCGGAGGACTGTGAGTCATCTCTCACCTCACTGCGTGTATCCATCTCTGAGGGAACTGTGAGTATCTCTCCACCTAGCTGCGTGTTCCATCTCGAGGACTGTGAGTATCTCTCCACCTAGCTGCGTGTTCCTTCTCGATGACAGTTAGTAACTCTCCACCTAACTGCGTGTTTTGGATGGGCTAATGGCTAATGCTATCTTCAACTCTTCCGACGTTACGCGCGCATTATTGCCGTTATCTGGTAATTTACACCATAATCATGGCTTCCTCACTGACGGACGAGAACCCTTTCCGTTTGCTCATATAGGATTAGCATATCATTATTACCAAGCGGGTGCGAAGCGTTCGTGAGGTTTCTCTTCAACTTACTGGACAAATTTACATTTGGCCCGGCCCGGTCCCACACGGCCGTACAAACGCTTTTCAGAAGCTAATAACTTAGCAACCACTGCTCCGATTGGTATCAAATTTTCACTATTGGATAGATCCATCACATTAACTTTGCTTTGATATGGTGCGTTTTGATAGGGGTGGTACATACCAAAGCGTTTGGCATGCGCAAAAGTGGGGCAGGTCAAATCACCAATGTTAGAGGAAAATTGCGCCTAATGATAGAATCGATTAATCAAACTGGACCGCATTTGACGTACGCTAAGAGCCAATGATGGGCCGATGGTCCATATGCTGCATGCGTAATTTAAACTTACTTGAGTGCACTTGAGCAGATGGCAAAAATAATGGTGTCGGGTTATTCCCCTATGATATATCTCAGAAACTGATAAGTCGATTAAGGTGAAATTTGATGTGATGCTCCCGATGGACATTCCAGCAATATTCCGCATGTTGAATCGGAAGTTGCATAGCACGTGCGCACGCCGCACGTGCGGATCCTTTTTATATCTTCGAAACTACTTATTACTGAACCTATTGAGAATAAATTTCACATTTAAGCTAGGGCATGACTCCTAGCTGCTTTAGACGTGCCGAGGCATCCACCAATATGCACGTGCGCACGTGCGCCACTGTATTTCAGAGCTCGGAAACTAACGGACCCATGGAGGTGAAAATGCCCATAAATGCTCAGGAAGGGCTTTCAGGAGGTTTGCACTTGGTGGAACTTTTGAGCCACCATGCACGTGTGCACTGTGCACGTGCAGACCACCATTGTATTTATCTGAAACTACCCGCCCGATTCAGCTGAACGTTTCTATAGGTACGTAGTAAGAGTATAACCACGGTAAGGCTACTGAACGTTTTACTCATCATTAAAACACAGTCAATGCGCATATGTGCTCCCGTACCGTTTCATATTTCAAACCTGTATTAGTTTTACCAGAGCGCGCCCGCTCGGTCATTGCCCAAAAAGACGTTTTACTGGTTTGTATAACCAATGGCGTATTAAGAATCCACCAAGGGGGGGGGGTTCAAGCCCTCAAGGGGTGTTAAACACATGCGGGTGCCGTCAACGACAGCTGTTGTTAGGCGCGGGGGGAGGCTCCGATAAATTTCTGAGGGCACCCTCCCCGTTACCACATACCTCCAATGACGCCCTTCGATGCACCTCTGAAGGCGCCATCCCACATAGCTCCAAAGGTAACCTCCGATACAGGCACTGGACAGCGGACTTCCCATTTCAGTTCCGATTTAGGACGACATCCTTTTACCACCTGGGGCATTCCACGACATTTCGACCAGTCGAAAACACCCTCATCTCTCACTTTTTGTTCAAAATTGGTGTATAGGGTTATCTTGGGTCCTGAATTCAGCTTTGGAAATATTAGCTCGACTAAACCTCAGTTATCGAGTTATAGCCTCAGGCATTTTTGCAGGTCCACTTTGGCCAGAGTGTTTTCCGGAGGCCAAAAGACTGCATTGACTTAACGTCAATGCTACAAATACTTGTTATGCTTGAGTTCAACAATGAAACGAAGTTTGTTTCTGAAATTTTTTGCGTGACTTGGAATGACCTTGACCACGTGACCTTGTGACTTTTTTTTCCGGATGACCTCTGTGACCTCGGGTACACCTCTGTTTCACAATTTTTCACACCTCTCTCAAAATACTTGGTCAGTTGTCACAATGCCAACAAAAAAAGGTGCTTTTCCATCTAATTTATATTTTCATCTAATATACGTGCGTGTTTTCGAATTACCCCAGGGGGAGGGGATACGGGCATTCTTCAATCTAGACGATTTGGACAGGGTCTTCACTTTGATCTGACGTGGTCTAAGACGGGGTGCCTCGTTATATAATTGTATACACTTTGGTCTAATATGAGTGGACCGGAATTGGACAAAACCACCCAAACGCTACCGAAATCGTTGCAGACGACATTTCAATGGCTCCAACTATGGGACCATTTGGACAGTATCTTAACCATTCGATTCCAGCGTGTTCAAAACGTTGTGGATAAGAGTTGTTCTACTTTTGGTTCATGGTGTTAGTGACCAAATTAGACCCCAAACGACAGACTATCGTTGCCATGACGGCGTCATGCCAGAACTAATGGGACTGACTTGAACCGGTCTTCTTCAATCAATCTGGTGTGGTCCAAAACAGTGTCTTCAAGAAGTTCTATCAACTTTGATTGAATCTTATTGAAACAAATCAGACTAAAACCACCAAAAATCATTGCAGATGACGTCAAGTTCCGAACATATGGGTCCAATTTGGACACAATCTTCACCATTTGAATCTGGCTTGGTCCAAAAGGGGCGCTAAGAGTTCTTTCGGCTTTGTCTTATATAAGTGGACCAAAATGACAAAACAACCAAACCACAAAAATCGTTTGCAGAGGACAATCAGCTCGAACTAAATTACCGATTTGGGTGTTATCTTACCATTCATCCGGCGCTGGTTGAAAAACGTTGGGTGGAAGTTTTTTATTTGATTCAATCTAAGTGGACAATAGACCCCAAAAATGCTAAAAATCATTGCAGAGACGTCATGCTCAGAACCTAATGTAAGCTGATGTTTATCGAATTTCACATCTCGTTCGGCGTGTTGAAACGTTGTGGTGGCAGTTAATCTAATTGATTCAATCTAGCTGGAAGACCAATTAGACCCAAACAGCTAAAAAATCATGCCAGATGACGTCCATGCCTCAGAACCTAAATGACGATTTGTTTCGGATCTTCACCATTCGATCCGGCGTGGTTCAAAACGTTGTGGTGGATAGTTTTATCTAATTTGATTCGATCCAAGTGGACCAAATTAGACCAAAAACGCTCAAAATCGTTGCAGATGACGTCATGCTCCGAACTATGGGACCGAATTGGACACGATCTTCACCATTTCATCTGGCCTGTTCCAAAGCAGGGCCGTATTGAGTTGAATCATTTTTGGTCGAATTGAAGTGGACCAAATCGGACCAAAACCACCAGTTTTGTTGGTTTCGGTCCAATTTGGTCCACTTTTAAAATGAAACCAAACTCTGGTCAAAACTCAACACGGGCACTGTTTTGGTAAGCCGATCGAATGGTGAAGATCTTGTCAAAAATTAGTTTGAATATGTTTCGAAGAATTGGCGTCGTCTGCAACGTTTTTTTTACTTTTTTTGGGTCTAATTGTGCTAACCTTAGATTAACCCAAAGTAGATAACTCTAATCCCACCACACCCCGCTTCGAACCAACACCACCTCGGCACACTACGCACTAGCGCTCTCACACAATACCTGGTCCAAATGTCCCATTAGGATCTGGACATGATGTCGTCCTGCACTCATTTTTGGTGGTTTGGGTGGTTTTTGGTCCATTTGGCTCACCTCAATCTCAGCACACCACCACGTCTCACCCTATAATCATATACGGCACGTCTTCACCACGCCAGATCAAGATGGTGAGAATCCCGTCCAATCGCGTCTCATAGTTGGCAGATATTTGCCGTTACCCCTCCTCTTGGGGGTAATTCGTAAAAACGACGCACGTAATATAGATTGGAACATATGGAAATTAGAGGAAAGCGCACCTTTTTTTATTTGTGCATTGTTGACGAGACATTGGCAAGTATTTTAGAGGGTGAAAAATTGAAATCAGAAGGTGTACCGGGGAGGTAACCGAGGTCATCGAAAAAATTGTCACAAGGTCCGAGCTCAAGGTCATTCAAGTCCCAAAACAAAATCCAGAAAAAAAAATCGTATTCATTGTGAACGTCAGCCCATTAAAGTATTTTTAGCATTGGTAAGTCCCAAAATGCAGTCTTTCCGGCCTCCGAAAACACCTCTGCAAAAGTGACCCTGCAAAATGCCGAGACTAACTCGATAACCTGAGGTGATCGAGCTAATACTTCCACAGCGAATTCAGGACGCCAAGATAACCCATACACCAATTTTGAACAAAAAGTGAGAGATGAGGGTGTAATTTAGGATAAAAAATGGTCGAAATGTGTTCGAATGCCCACCTGTATATTCTGGCCTCTGGTGTATGAGACCGAAAGGATTACGGAGCAGAGCAGTTTCTTTCATCTTCCACAAAGTCACGCTATTATCCATTGTTTGACAGATCACTGATTCAGTTGTTCATAGTGTTAAAACGGCCAAAACAAACACAAAACGAGCAAGATCACTATTTTTCATTGTTTAGCAGATCACTGACACTGATTTATGACTAAAAAACACGAAACAAGCCAAATTTGGGCGACGCTACCTCGCATCCCCTCGCACGCTGAAGACACGAGCTTCTGCTGAGTCGCAAATCGTGAGGCCATATCATTTGGCATACAATTACCGCTTCTGCCAAAAGTATTGGCGACATACTGGTCTGAGCCAAGACTTTTAGCCAAATACTTTGGCTATTATGCGTGCCTAAGTGCCCAAGTTTTCGCTGTATGGTAGCCTTTGCTTTTGTATACGGAAAACTAGGCTTGAATGCAGTTAAATTAAAACTGTATCCTAAGCATGTAATAATGCAAATTTGAATACGCAGTTTTACTCTGCATAGGCTAGCATGGTCAATTGTTGCCATTTGAATGCAAAATATATGTGTCAGGACAACGTTATGTAGTATTTTCCTATGATTTTGAGCAACGAAACTCTTACAAAACGGTGCAAAAATTGGGTCTGAACTTAGGTTAGGCACTGCCTAAAGTGCCTTAGAGGCGCCGCCACTGTGGTGCATAAATCAAATCAAACTACTGCGTGACAAGGACGATCAGCTTCCTTCCAATAACCATATCACGGAAGTTAAAATCATGTCAATGCTATAAGCCAGTAGCCACCACTAAATTAGCGTCTTATTCGGTCTTAATCATCACTGGTTTAGTCTTCTTGCGCCGTTCATTATTATCGGCCTCTGTGATAGGTGATCAGCATTTGTATTACGAAATATCATCAAGAACAACTCATAGAACATTTAACATGTCATAACAAACGACTCATAATTAATCACATATACCTATATGTGGCTGAACTCAATGATAACGTAACCCGTGTTACGTGCAGTCTTTATAACGTACCACTCGTAATACCGACGGAAAATACATCATACAATTGGTTCGAAACGGAGTTGCTAAGCACGCCTAGAGTAGCAGTATATTACCCTTTGCCTTCGTTGGTTTCAGACTCCAGGGGCTCTCTGTTGGACAAATCAATAAATCCCTCTCTCTCCAGAGCCGTGGTGCAGAGGCCCTCTATTCCACTTCTGCAGCTGGTCAACTTTGTACCGCTTTACGCGCGCCGAAAATCCCTCATCAGACGAATATACCAGCACCAATGAGTCTTATCGCCCCCCTCAGCACCTCCAACTGGAATACGATAGCTGAATGACTTTGGGAGATGAATGGATGGATGCCTCTGTCGGCTACTAGAAGTGACTTGGATACATAGCTTCAATCCAATCGTTTAATCTCATCTTCATGTATACCTAGCGCAGTATTGCGTATACTTGCAGTCTGCACGTGCCACGTAGGCGGAAACACAAACATCGCACAAAACACAAACACAAACATCGTATAAGAAATATGAAATCTGAAACGAAGAGTGTTTATATAGTAATATAGTAAGAAGCAGAAGGATTGGGAGTTACACCTCCACAGACTCAATAGAGGATACACCATTAAATGGCACAGCTAGTTCACGTAAAATGTGACGGGATTTGAATTATTCCTCCACTCACCCCTATGCGTACAGAAGCGTGGGCGCGCCTGGTCTAATCCTTTCGCCCTACGCGCTGCAGGCACGCACGTAAGGCGTGAGGCGACCGAATATAGATCAGTTCCGCATCAATGGTGCGGTAGGACTCATGTGGTATATCTAGGCCCTAGGGAGTGTCATAAACACAATACAATTACTGCGTGACAAGGTTTATCGGCCTCCTCTAAGCCTCGATGAAACTAGGCTACATTGAAGCTTGAACTCTCTGTATCCGACTTAGAAACCTAGGGCCTGCGGGAAGGGTGACAACAGCACGGTAGCAGGGCTCGGAAAGGGCCTGAGGCAATATGACCGGGCCAAACCAGAAGACAGGGGACTGAGGACTGAGGACCTCAACAGACTTTATAGAGCGAGCGCGAAGCGCTTGCTCGTCTTGCCGTGGTAAAAGGGGAAAAAATAATATAAACGGCCCAGCCCGACCCGATTCAACCCGTGGCAAATTAACCCTATTCCCTGCGGGGGGCAGATTCTGCCCCTCCCGGTAGTTTTTCGCCCGCCACTTCTGAACAGTTAAGTCTATCGTCTTGAAACTTTCGGACTTTTCCTAAATATGAATAACGCGTGTTCCGTGAAAATTGTGAAAAAAAAAATCGGCCCAGCAGAGGCGGCTCCAGGGACATATTTTTGGGAGGTCGTTACGAATGCGGGTGTGCGTCGCATACTTCTTTCGTAGTTGACGGTTGAATAAAAGCGTCAGAAACTAAGTTGATGCTCTATGCATCATACATAATTGGATTATACACATTTTGGGGCAGAGGCGAACTCAGGTACATAAAATGGGAGCGATATTCTCCGTCAATTTAGGCCGAAGTTCAAATAAAGCAAGATGATATAAAGGCGTTCGCACATGATGCCCCCACGTTTGTTTAAACTGAATACGCCATGCACAATTTGTTACATTTAAACAAATTACAGCAACAAAGCCCACATTGGGAGTCCTACGTCCAAACACTAAGAAAAGCACATATTTTTTATGCAAAATCTCCCCCATTTTTTATCCCTGAGTAACGCTATGGATTTTTCATTTGTGTACTTGCCCTTTCGGCGAAATTGAAGAGCATACAATGGAAGCTCAAAAAACGTTTTGCAATGAAAATCGGTCGGAATTCACATGGCCACAATGACTTATCAAAAACACCCAAAATTTCGTATTTGCCTCCTGGCCCCATTTTTAACAAAAAACATTCGGGGTCAAAAAAAAGGAAGAAAAAAGATTTCGTCACGACGAATCAAATAGTTTTGTTCCCATTGCAATCGGTCGAGCGGTTCTCGAGATCTCGGGGGGGGGGGGCAGAATCTGCCCCTCCCCGCAGGTTAACGTAATTCTGGCCGCCCGCAGGGAATAGGGTTAACAAGCTAATATCTCTCCAACTGCACTTTTGATTGACAAGCAGTCTTTTTCGCTTAGCAGCCCCATTCAACCTACCCTGTTTGAGACCAGTGGCGACCCATGCGGGTGACTATCGCTGCGCGTGGCGCGTGCCGCGTGAGGGGTGTTGAAAAGTGTTTTCTCGCAAAAAGAAAAAAAGCAACGACTGTGCCGATTGTGTGCAAATTTGGGGTGAGGTTAGGGACTATTCAGCCACCACTTTCCTTTAACTCAGGGGTCGGGTGACTCTGCACTTGCGCATGTGCACACCCCTATTCTATATCTCAGGAACGGCTGAGCCGATTGTGTTTGAATTACGTGTGCGATTAGGAACCTCTTAGCCGCCACTTTCCCAAAGGTCAGGGTTCGGTCGTGCGCACCATTATTTTGTTTTCTTTCTCAGAAACTACTTGCCCGATCGAGTTAGAATTCACCTTTTCCTTCGCGCTCACTCGTTCATCGCCAGCTACGGCGCCTTGGTGGTATTATTTACTTGCTGTAATGGGACGGTCTCACTATCCAGTAGCCACTCGGTCACCACGGCCCGCTTAATACAAACAAATAACAGTAGCCTTGTGGTTGCAGCCTGCCGGCATGGAACCAACTATAGCTCTCTCATACAGTGATGGTGTCTGCCTCGCGGCCATGGCCGTACGGTCTTGTCCCTAGTCCTTGTCACTGGAATACTCTTCACTTCTTCAGTTATGTACATGATAAGTGAATCATGTACATTTATATAAATCATATATGATATAGATACACGAACCTCATGTAAAAATGTAAATCATTAAAAAATATATTGTCAAAAAACAAATCATGTAAATAAATATAATAATACAAATTACCAAACGTGTCTTTCCGGAAGCAGAACCTCACTGATTTATGCAGACTCATTGCTTAAAGTCATGCGACAATCCTTCATCGTGCAAGCAATAAGCCATGACTAAAAGCGTGTACTGGGGCCATTAAACTGTTCCCTTTGCACAAACAAGTCTAGCAAAGTAGTAATTGTATGCCACGTTAGTAACGACGTATGTTAACGATCACGAAAAAGATAACACCAGCAGCAGGCGTGCTCGCTCTGGCCAAGTTGTGAGTCGAGTGCCATTCGGAAGTGCCCTAAGCCTGTTTTGCGTCAGAGGTGAAGACATGCAGTGTCAGGCGATGTCACACAAGTGCGATGGTGACTCTGGTGACCGATGAGAGACTGCCAACGATCGGGCAGGACCTCGACATGCCGTGATCTTCAGAACTGTATAACTACTGTGGACTCAGCAACTGTGAGCTGATGACAGTAGGTGTTAGCTGTAATTTATGAACATTACGGTACCCATCTAGGCAAAGCAGTCTGAGCATGCGTGCCTGGAGAAAAGAGAGCAGACAACGCCTTCCAATGCTGTTTGGTTCGATTTGGTTAGGAACAGCCAGTTCGGACCATGGCAATGCTGAAGGAAAGACTCGGACCTCATCCAAAGCTAAGTCTCTCATCTTCGGCTAATTTTACGGAAAAAATCCTATCCTTCGCCAACAGTTACTGGCATTGCAAATGTTTTATCATTATGCTATTTAATTCAACTAGTATCCTTAACTAATGACACTACCTGATGTGATAACATTCAATCGTCATTATATATTATTATATATTTTACATATATTATTGTTGCATGATTTCACAAAAATGTGCACTGCACAGCTATTATTTTGGTAAATAAGCAATTTGCCGTCAATCTTACCATCAAATTAAACTATCAAACTATCAGCGTCATTTGGTTGAGTTAATGTTATCGGGTGTGCTCTACCTTTCGTTACACACCATCTCCCAGTGTTTTGTAAGCACATGTTTGGTATGTTCCCCATACTAAGCATGCTCCCTGTGTTTTTGTATTCAGACTCGTACCGGACGGAGGAAGTGGTGTACGAGTGGGAGCCACCGGGAATCGAAGTCAGTCCAGATCTCACACACGACCACTACGATATTCGGGTGGAGGTTCTGGACACACAGAACTACAGCCATCACACCAGTAAGTGGTCCTATTTGGGTGGAGGCTCTGGACACACAGAACTATAGCCATCACACCAGTAAGTGGTCCTATTCAGGTGGAGGTTCTGGACACACAGAACTATAGCCATCACACCAGTAAGTGGTCCTATTCGGGTGGAGGTTTCTGGACACATGACAGACTACAGCCATCACACCTAGTAAGGTGGTTTCTATTCGGGTGGAGGTTCGGACACACAGAACTAAGCCATAACACCAATAAGTGGTCCTATTCGGGTGGAGGTTCTGGACACACAGAACTACAGCCATCAACATCCAGTAGTGGTTCCTATTCGGGTGAGGTTTCTGGACACACAAGAACTACAGCCATCACACCAGTAAGTGGTCTATTGCGGGTGAAGGTTCTGGACACACAGACTAAATTTTAAGCCATCACACCAGTAAGTGGTCCTATTCGGGTGGAGTTCTGGACACACCTGCAAACTACAGCCATCAACACAGTAAGTGGTCCTATTCGGGTGGAGGTTCTGGACACACAGAACTATAGCCATCACACCAGTAAGTGGTCCTATTCGGGTGGAGGTTCTGGACACACTGACAGAACTACAGCCATCACACCAGTAAGTGGTCCTATTCGGGTGGAGGTTCTGGACACACAGAACTATAGCCATCACACCAGTAAGTGTCCTATTCGGGTGGAGGTTCGACTTCTGGACACACCGATAACTAAGCCATCACACCAGTAAGTGGTCCTATTCGGGTGAAGTTCTGACACCTGACAAGACTACAGCCATCACACCCAATAAGTGGTCCTATTCGGGTGGAGGTTCTGGACACACAGAACTATAGCCATCACACCAGTAAGTGGTCCTATTCGGGTGGAGGTTCTGAACACACAGAACTTCAGCCATCACACCAGTAAGTGGTCCTATTCGGGTGGAGGTTCTGGACACACAGAACTATAGCCATCACACCAGTAAGTGGTCCTATTCGGGTGAAGGTTCTGGACACACAGAACTATAGCCATGCCATCACACCAGTAAGTGGTCCTATTAGGGTAGAGGTTCTGGACACACAGAACTTCAGCCATCACACTAGTAAGTGATCCGGCAATTAAGATATAAAACGCTATGATCTAACAATGTATTGCATGTCAAGTATTATTTGGGTCAGCATGATCCAGTAAATGGAGTATGTGTACTGTGTAACACATGGGTAAAGGGTACACAGGTAAGCATGGATATTCATTGAATCCAATATGATTATTTAATCTTTTAAAATGCACAAACACTGTCTTACAAACCCGTGATGCTGAACGTCAAAAACTACCGAAGGTTTAGATAATGAAGGTTGATAAAAGCGATATTAGTAAAGCATGCCATGAAGCGGATAGAGCGAGTTATAGCATTTGTGTCTGGCAACTGATGAGCATTGTCGCTTGTTGCAATTGAGTAACACGATACTTTATACCTGCACCTTTCTGTGGCTCTCAGTTTTTTTTATTTCTGACTCTCACCCGTGGAGGAGAATTCGAATTCAAAGCAAAGTCCGCCCCTGTAGCTCAGTGGGAGACCGCTAGATTTCTGACCTATCCCGGCAGTGGCAGCCCAGGTTCGTCGCTTCGGCGCTCGCTATTTGCTACTGACTGGGATGGCCTGCGGCCGGTGGCAGCGGTCGCACTGAAAGCCATTTGACGTCAGTGAGCGGGGCAAACTGTGTCCACGTCCAGGTATGTCAGGCACGTGCAACTTTCGTCTCTAAATTTTGCCGGCCAACAGGAATAGTGCGATCGGGTGGTGAAGTCAGGACCAGCGCAACAAGCTCTGCTTAGCGCGGGTCCTGACCTCGGAAAGCCATCCATACAAAACATTCGGACTATTTTTGTTTTAAACATGCGCTTATTATGCAGCCGGTATTTAGTTTTTGTTTATTTATGAGTGGTGAAAGTTTGTTTAGTTGTGCTTCATATTTCAACGTGGCCTATACCATGTGTTATTTTATGACCATGTTATCAGTGTTATCTTTTGCATAATCAGTGCAGTGAAACGGAAGCTATTCCTGAAACCAACGCAAGCAAGCAACCACGCAAGCAAGCGCCCAAGATAAAGACGGATTTTGGCCCATCTGTAAGACTACGTTCCTTCGAACGCTTCGCGTTCTCACTCGCTCCGTCTGAATTAAAGGAAATTTAACATAAGCAAATGGTAGTGCTTATCGGCGCGCGCGCCGCCGTGCTGAGGTAGTGAGTGAAGTGAGTGAAGTGAGTGAGGTGTAAGTGAGTGAGTGGAGTGAGTGAGTGAGTGAGTGAGTGAGTGAGTGAGTGAGTGAATTGGAGTGAGTGAGTGAGTGAGTGAGTGAGTGAGTGAGTGTGTGAGTGAAGTGAGTGAGTGAGTGAGTGAGTGAGTGAGTTGAGTGAGTGAGTGAGTGAATGAGTGAGTGGCTTGAGGAGCGAAATAGGATTATACACTGCTGATTCTACCCCCCCTCGCAATGAGACAAATCAATGGCTACGGGTCTGCGCTTAACCATATGCCTTAGCGGCATTTTTTACTCACATTGCCCCCCCCCCCTCCCATGAGAATTCCTTACCCGGGGCCCTGACGGGAAGCTAGTTGCGCTGACATGACCTTGATAAACAGGTCATAGGTCTTGGGGCACGATGATTTGAATTATCAAATGTGCATAATATGTGTAAAATAACTGAACAGCAAGGTACAGAAAGTTCCATTGCAATCAGCTGATAACTACGCGAGTTTTTCCGAAAAAGGGGAGGTTGGCATCCACCCCATCCCTGCACTGGCAAGGGTTAAGCTCAACAAAATATGCTTATATACAGGCTCCCTCTTCACAGTTTCGTTTGCACTAAGGCAACTACTCAAAGGAAATTTGTAGCAAAAATGTCACCATTTTCACTGGGGTTATATTGACATTTTATGACATGACCTAAGGTCACGCGTCATCTGGTCAAATGTAATATTTTACAATATGATTGGGATTGGACCTTATTATTGCTTGGATCATTGTGAGTTCAGCAATATGCGGTTTTGTACATTTTATACCATATAACTATGAGATATAATAGGTCGCTAAAGGTCGCTAAAGATCAGCCGATGCAGCGTGACCTCGTAAAATCACTGCTGGCTATAACGCAGTCACCGCTGCTCTGAGCAAGCTGAGACCAGGACAGGTGAATCCAGAGTATACAACTACCCTATGAACAAATTTGGGCCAAAATCTGAGGAGGTTGGTGTAACCCTCTGAAAATCTGTCGTGAATCCCGTATTTATATAATTTTCATAATTATGTAATTATATCATTTATATAATTATAACATTTATATAATTTTCAACGTTTTCTCAAACTAGGGAAAAAAACGAATAGGTCCTAGACACCTAAGCCCTCCGCACAGCGTACTCCAGTTAACGTTACGCAAGCAAATGATGTTCGGCTAGTATCCCCCGCCTTCACGTCATCACGACTGACCAATCAGCGTCGGGACTTTCTCAAGACTGATTGGTCAATACAAGCTGATAGCCAAATATGGCATGTGAGCAGATCCGATAAACACGGCCAAGATGCGGAGGCTGCTCGCGGTTGTCACGCGGCTTACCAACAGGGGCGCAGGCAGGGGGCACAGCGGGCACGTGCCCCCTTTATTGGGTCGAGAGGCCCGAAGAGCCCTTCGGACCAATGGGGTGTGCTTCGGCCCCTAAGACCAATGGAAGCGGCGGAGCGACCAAAGGACCCAAAGCGGCCCGGCATACCATGCTTAAGAAAGCCCTTTTCGGACTGAGAGACCCTCAGTCGGCCCGAGGGAGCCCTCGGTCGGCCTGGGTTGCCCTCGGTCGGCCTAAGGAGGTCGACCGAGGGCACCCGGCTTTAAAATTAATCATTTGCGACTTTCTGTCCTGAATCTTCGTGGTAAATGTCCATTTTTTGACGTTATAAAAATATACTGTATTTCATAATATGTTCAAATCGTGTTTGGAAAATTTCCAATGTGAACTATTTCCTTTAAGGGCGGCCCCAGACGGCTGATGAGGAAGGGGGCAACTTGAACAAGAGGGTAGTCGAGGCTCGTGACCAGGCAATAGCCGTTTTTACGATCAGTAGCTCGATGCATGCGATAGCAGTGTATCACATTGCTCTGAGTATCGTTCGGACTTCAAAACTGTTCTTGAACTACTAATTAGACACGGTTTTTGCGAAAGGAGGGGCTTGAAGAATATTTGTCAGAAAAACTACCTTTCATTTTAACTAGCAATGGTATTTACACAAAATAGACACCCATACGATCAGGGGCGCAGCCAGGGGAGACAGAGGAACACGTGCCCCCCTTTAGCCCGACTTTCACACTAAAAAAAAATCGGCGTCGTCCCTGTTTGCGACTATTTAGGAACCCTGCAAAATATAGTGGCCTAAATCCGAGGATATATTTTTTCGCGACATTTTTTGGGGGAGGGGGGCTTTGCCGAGTGGGTCCCTGGGGATGCCGTGCCCCCCTTGCCGAAGGTCTGGCTGCGCCCCTGCTTACCAATGTTGAAGGAGCGCAGTGGACCCCCCCCCCCTGGACTGTAGTCTGCAGGTATGTATGTATAATGTACTATTGGTTCCAAAATAAGCGTTCCGCTGGGTTGGCCGGCACAGCAGTTTAAGAGAGTATAACGCTTTGGGAAAATTATGAGAAATGATGGAGATGAGAGCCACTCATCTGGGCACTCATCTGCTCATCACATATTTTTCCGCCGAGGCGGTATATTCCCTTTAACTGCGGGCCGGCCAAACCCAGCGGGAACGCTATTTTTGGGAACCAATAAGTAACTACCCAGCCTAACATATTGACGTTGTCGCTACGCTTTGTGACAAGGTTGCACACAACTACACAACGTTGTGATAGTTGGTAAATTGTAGACTCCCAGGAATGTTGTCACAACGTTACCTTGTAACGCTCACAAAACGTTGAAACAACGTTGCTACAACTTTACTTTTGACAAGCATAGCTAACGTGACTGACGTGGTCGATCTTTAATCTTAGTAAGATGGTGAATATGCTCAATTTAGATAATTGTACCACATTGCGAGCTGTTCTTCCCAAGTTTCTAGAACAAAGTTGTGACATCGTAACGATACAACGTTGCAGTAACGTTTAACAGCAATGTTTAAACAACTTTTTCTTCACAACATTCAGGACGTTGTCGCAATGTTGCTAAAACGTGAAATTCCAACTTTATTTTTCACAACGTTGTTACAACGGTATCTGTTACCTGGGTACCTACGAGCGTTTTTGAAATGTGGTGATGACTTTGGAGAGTTGGAGACAAACATAGAAAGTTTCATTTTTAACACGATGCAGTTTGTATTCGTGCATTGACCGCTCTGTGATAATGTGGGAGGACTTAAAAGGACATTTTAATGTATGTATAATTCCCTCTCTCCCTCCTGTGGCTGGCACCTGCAGTCGACCGAGATAAAATACGATATCAGCTGATCACGCGGAAGTTGGCTGTTTTCCCATGGGAAATAGACAATCAGCGGTCGATTGGACCGTAACCATAGCAACAAACAAGGTGATTTGTTCGAGCGATACTGCAATTATCTGCACAGATAGTTTTTCGTAGAGGATCTCCTTGAGACACAGTTACACTGGCGCATTTGAGGTCCAGTCTGGGTCTTCATTAGCATAAGAAGCACCTCCAAGCATCGCCTTCGCAGAGATGCTGCACCTAGGAATCATGGTAGATGACTGATAATGGATGTCACCAACAACGCGGTCATTCCCAACGGCACTGAACCTCATGCCCAATATAGGTCGTATTCAACATCATTGAATCCCGATCAAGGACAGATCCGGGGGGGGGGGCAAGAAACCATGCTCCCAAAACTGCCTGAAATTGGCGCAAAATTGGCACATTTCTGGATAAATAAAAAAATATAAATAGCTTTTACTAAGGACAGTTTGTTTGAAATCAGCAGTTAATTAGTCTAAGCAAGCGATATTCGATGAGTATTCATAATAAATTGTGTGACACTTTTTAGGATTCCCCTCCCAATCACCCGATCTGGATCTGCCCATGATCCCGAACAACTGCAATCTGCACAGTGCACAGGGTCATTTCCTGCTGTATTGAGTCTCGCTCGCCAGCATTGTCGCATCGGACGGGCCTCGCGGACACCCAACCGTCTGTCCTCGTTCCCAGCATCAATTGCAGCGGGACAGATCGTCCGCCATATATCTGCCCCGAACCAATAGTGTTTTCTGTAAACATGCCAGTGCGTGACATTGGTGGCCACAAATTTCCCACCGGAGGGCTGTTTGTGTGAACTAGGCGCTCGACTTCTATTAGTTTCTTAAGTTCGATGTATTCGTGGGAAAGTTGCGGCAATCTAATGCATTTAAATATTGTGGGCGTCGTACGTGGAACGTGGGCGTATTACCAGCGCGGGGGACATGGACGTTGCAAGCGGGGAGACACGTCTCCTAACCACGGCAAACGGGGCTGCGACACCCTATTTTTGTTTCTGATTTTAGCATTGCGCCTATGGGCGTTGCATGGAAAGAATCTACTTCAGAATGCCTGCATCCCCTATCTCTCGGTTCGTGGCGTCGCCACTGAAGGGGGATAAACGTTGGGCGGCGAACGATGCATAGATGTCGCATGCATAATGAAGCGGCTCAATTTTTCGGCGTAGCCTTTCTAGTAAAACAGTAGTGGATATTGTAAGATATATACATTATGCAGGTCATGCAATAACTTAACACATGGCTATCTGTCTGCTAAAAATTGTTATTGTGGCATAATTGTTGTATTTTATGGAAAACAAATAATTTGTATTGAATAGTGAAACGAATTCAGCAAGCTACCAATGATTTATTTTATGTTCAAGCTTAGCTCTGCGCTGCCGACAGTGAGACTACTATCTTCTGCGTTATTCGACAACTAATTTCTGACATTCCGTGCTACTGATTGAGTTTTTCTGGCCAGCTTTGAGCTACCAAGTCAGCGACTTCGTGACGTCCTTTATCCTATCCATATTGTCACTGAGCTTCTGACATACTCTCCGTCCCGTGGGCAGTAAGCTTCTGACGTCTTCGGTCCCATCGTCAGTAAGCTTCTGACGTCTTCGGTCCCGTGGTCAGTGAGTTTCTTACGCTCTCTCTCTACCCCGTTGACAGTGAGCTTCTGACGCCCCCTCTCTGCCCCGTTCCCAGTGAGTTTCTGACGTCTTCGGTCCCGTTGTCAGTGAGCTTCTGCCTTCTGACGTCTTCGGTCCCGTGGTCAGTAAGCTTCTGACGTCTTCGGTCCCGTGGTCAGTAAGCTTCTGACGTCTTCGGTCCCGTCGTCAGTAAGCTTCTGACGTCTTCGGTCCCGTGGTCAGTGAGTTTCTGACGCCCCCTCTCTGTCCCGTGGTCAGTGCGTTTCTGACGCCCCCTCTCTGCCCCGTTGACAGTGAGCTTCCCGGCGCTGGAGTTCCACGTGAACCTGCAGCGGCGGCTCAGCTTCCATCTGCTGCAGACGTTCATCCCGTCAGCCCTGTTCGTCTGGGTAGGCTGGCTGAGTTTCCTGGTGCCGCCCGAGGTGGTGCCAGGACGCATGGTGCTCACCATCACCACCCTGCTC
>VOPJ01003096.1:0-11935 GCA_014673585.1 Semibalanus balanoides
GCATTGGTCACCACTTAAACTTTGCATATCCTGAGATTAGTACCTACCTACTACCTTCCTGTAATTAGTCCCAGTTCCGGATCCGTCATTATGTGTTTAGGAAGTTTTACGGCCATTTTTTCCTGCATGTAACTTAGGTTTCGATTTGTTGTTTGTATAGGTATCTTGTTTATTTTTGTAACAAGCCACAAACAATTTGCAGTGTAAATGAATCGGGGTTTAAAGGGAATGTTTCACCTTTGTGTTGGTTTTAAACTGAGATAGCCATTATCTTTGGCTGTTGTTGAAAAGTATTGAATTACTCAAAAACAGTTTTTACCATATGCCGAGATATCCCTTTAACGTTAGCACGCGAAGGCGATATTAATCAATACCACACGGGGCCGGTAAAATAAGTTCTTTAGGACCAAGGTCATAAAGAAATTATATCGGCCTAAGTGTGGTATTTATTTTTTACCATATGCCGGGGATATCAAAATACTTACGGCGGAGAGGTGTGGTACTCTATAAATACACGCATGAGGCGGTGTAAATAAAATTGTCGAGACCGAGGTGCTTTCCTTGATTTTTGAACGAGGCCGAAGGCCGAGGCACAAAATACAAGAAACACAAGAGGTCTTGACACATATTATTCCGGCCGAGTGGGGTATGATTTTTACCATATGCCGCGTAATTCATTCAATATGTGTTTTGCATATTTTTCAGTCGTGTTTTAATTATAACTAGGTCCTTACCATAGCAAGAAATCATTTATTTCATCGTTAAATTTTGACTTCGATAAAATTGAAGAAGCCTTGAAAGCAAACTCGACAAAGCTTTCAGAATTCAGTCCAGAATTTTATAACACACTTGTTTTCACGCGCTCTGGTAACAACAAATTTTGACTAGGGCTTTTCGTTGTACCAAGTTTGTACACACCTCTCCGGCTAATGTTATTTTGATATCCCCGGCATATGGTAAACTTGGTAGAACAAAAAAGCCCTAGAGGCAATTTTGTTGTACCAGGCGCGTGAAAACAGTTGTGTGGCGATAAAAATTCTGACTGGAATTCTGAAAGCTTTGGTCGACTTTGCTTCAAGTTCTTTCAATTTTTATAGAAGTCAAAATTGAACCTATAAATAAATTATTTTCTTGCTTCTGGTAAGGACTATTTGTAATTAAAAAATATGGGAAATATGAAATACTACACATTGAATGGTAAAAATCATACCCACTCGGCCGGAATAAATTGCTCAAGACCTCTGTGCTTTCTTGATTTTGACCTCGGCCTTCCGTCCTCGTTCAAAAATCAAGAAAGCACCTCGGTCTCGAAAATTTATTTACACCGGCCTCATGCGGTATTATATAATCATATGTCTACCTCCGTTTGGAAAAGTACGTAAATAAAGCTTGGTAAAATGTAAATGCCCGGCGGGCCAAAACCTTTGACCAATTGACTAAACATTGATTTTCTGATAGCTGAAAACTTTTACCACACGCTCGTGCTAATGCTAAAAACATACTGAGACATATGATAAAACACTTCAGCTCAATGTGATTTGATCTGGAAAAACATTTCTGCCCCGGGCCGAAATGCTTTCCCAAATCTCGTGCAAATAGAATAAAGAGTGTAAAAATGACTGAATGAATAACAGTTAGAAGAGAGTTAAAAGAGTGTATGAATTAGAAAAGCGTGACTGAATGTATTCTCTGATTTTCTTTATTCAACTTCATCGCCGAGGTTGAAACCCAAGCATGGTGGAAAATATGGTTTCATTTGGTCCATCTCAGTGGCATATGGTAAATTCCATACCACACTTGGGCCGAAATAATTATTTGGGACCTCGGTCCGTGCTTGAATTTCCGCCCTCGACCTTCGGTCTCTGGCGGAATATTCAGCTCGGACCTCGGACCCAAATACATTTTTACCCGGCCCCGTGTGGTATTATATATTCACAAAACTTAACCGTTTTTATGCAATTGAATTTTGAATTTGCAAAAGGGGGTCTATGCAAGTGCCGCTCTGGCTGGCTGACAGCTACTTCAAGCATCTTCAAGGTTGTTGGTCCGGGGAGAAAAACTACTTATATTTCTTGAACCTTGACTGGATCACCTGCTGCTATTACTACATAACAAAAGACTTGTATGTATTCAAGTGCGCCAGGATTGTCTACAAAGTTGTGCCTATTCTCTTTAGCTCTCTATATATCAATAATGACGTCATTTTCCCAAATATATCAATTTTTAGTTTTGATAAAGCTTAGCTTTGACTTTTCAAGAAACAAATATCTCCATCGTTTTCAGCAGCACTTACTTCATATTTGTACTGCATCCGGCGTACATTTGGCAACTTTCAGAAAGGTGAAACATTCCTTTCCCAGAGCGATCGAAATGCTTGAAGGTTGTCTTGCGACTCTCTGATAAAGGTGTATTCTCTGTTTATTTTTTCGTTCAAAATGTGACGAACCCAAAGAAATAAACGCTTTTCCCGCCTGCGTTGCCACCTTGACTCTCAGCCCGCCAGGCCTTCTCCCTTTTCACTTTGATGCACTTGTTCACTTAAACGGTGATGCACGTAGTTCACTTTTAGATCCTAAACATCCTCTCTATCCTAAGAAAAACAGCTCTTACACACGAACCTTTTCTTCTTCTAATCACCTTCGGCCCCTTCCCCTCGCACGATCCTTCAGCTCATGTCAGTATGTAACCTCCACAGACCCACACTTCCCGTTCCAGTCCCGTTCCAGTCATGTCAGTATGTATCCTCCACAGACCCACACTTCCCGTTCCAGTCCCGTTCCAGTCATGTCAGTATGTATTCTCTCCACAGACCCACACTTCCCGTTCCAGTCCCGTTCCAGTCATGTCAGTATGTATCCTCTTCAAAGAACCACACCTCCCGTTCCAGTCCCCGGGTGCTGCACAGTCCTCTCCGAAAGCGAAAGTAAGCTCGCCTCCTTGCGTGGTGGAGCAAAGGATGGTTCACACGGCGAGGGTGGGTAGGCGGCCACGGTTCACACGGCGAGGGTGGGTAAGCGGGCCGACTGGCCCAGATTGACATACATCTGACTGGCCCGATCCGCCGGAAGCGGCATGTATTTCGCCGGAAGTCGCTTGTCGCTGATGAGGCAGTAAAGACTCCGACAAGGCGCGGTCGCGGTGCTCGCGGGTCGTTGTCGCGATGATACCGGGTGGTGGTGGTTCATTAGACACACGCGGCTGGGACGGTTACTACCATAGTTCGTCATGGGCCCACCATCCCCAAGCCCAGCCCAGCCAAAGCCTGTGAACACCAAGCCCAGGCCCAGACCAGGCCCAGTCAAATTCATAGTAGTGAGGCCCATGCCTAGCACGGTTCTTTCAGATTAAGCATATAATGATTTTAAAAATATACAAAATCAACCATTATCCTAGCATATTTACTTTTATACTGGAAGTATAAGAAAATGAGAAATAATATCACTCACCTGTGTGTTGCAATGGAAGTAAACTGCTGAATAAAATATTTTAAGCTCTGACCTAGCTTGTGCGTCGTGCGCATTACTTCAACATGCTCAGCCCAGGCCTAGTGTGATTTCCTTAAAGTTGAGGCCCAGTCCAGGCCCAGCCCATGATCCCATCCGATGACGAACTCTGGTTGGCACCGGTCCGTCGGGCTGGCATGCCTCAGTCGCAGTAGACATAAGGGCTCTTTACAAAAGAAGGGGTACCTATCGTTTGGGAATGGTGTTGAAATAGGAAATATTTAGGGGTAATACTACGAAGTGGAGTGGATAATAGGAAAGTATCTGGCAGATTATTACAAAACCTCTATATAGGTAGTAGACACCTACCTACTTTAGGTCCAATCTCGAAATGGGTGGGAATGTGGTACCCATTAGCCGGAACATGGTACGGTATGACTGTGGCTGTGGGACTTGATGGACAGTTTGGGGCGGAATTGATGCCAAGCCAAATTTCCTGACGGATTTTCGCAGACGATCACTGGTCAGGTTTCGGTTGTGGTATGGCACCGCTGAGGACTTTCAGTGCACCGCTGGACATTGTTTTACTGCCGAGTGGCTCTCACGCCTCAATCATTCGCACTGGCTGCGGGCCCCTACCCCGGTATGCGCCGTCACATTCCAGGTGATTTAAGACGCACGGTAGTGAAGCAGAAACGGCCACTTCCTGGGCCGCAGCATTCTCGACGACCGCAATGTCTTCATTTCAGTGCAATTCGCGCCACAATTCAGTGCCGTTGCGCCACAGGTGTCGCTTGAGCGCCACTAGTGGCGTCCTCTGTGTGTCACGTTCTTGTTCCGGCCGGCACTTACAAAGACGCCCGCAGTGATTCCACACCCGATCGATTGATGAAATCAGGCTTTGTTGCGGAGGAGCCGTCTGATCGGGCCATTTCCGGGTGATATAAAGCGTTAGCAGCGCGTCAAGCTTCAGATGCAGGATACGCAACTTGCAACTCTGAAAGAGGTTGGAACATTCCGAAAGAGGTTGGCGCTGAATTCCGATGCATAGAAATGTGAATCATCCATAATGTTTTCTGGACCTTTTTCATTCTCTAACGTGCAAAATCAGAGAGAAGATGAAGAGGAAATGAAGAAGGAAAAACGAAAGGAACGATGGGGAAAGCCCTAACATACCTATCATGAGAATGCTCCCTGCCTCCTGTTAAATATTACGGCTTAAAGACATTATGTGGACAGAAGAAAACGAAGATATGAACATCAACAGTTAGACAGTGCAAATGGCGTCGACCATTGCGAAGCCCTTAAGTTGCCGTCATTAGGTACTGGACGGGAGCAAAACGCCCACGACGCCTCCCGTCAGCTAGGGCGAAACGTCCGCGATGCCGCCCGTTAGTTAGGGCAAAAATTTACATATGCGAGATCTGACCCGACCTCAGCTACATGGTTTTCCCAGGCTTATTTATTGTAACAGTTCAATGGATGTGCTTAGAAAGTTTGCACACAAAATCATTTATGTCTTAAATCATGTCCCGCGCTTGACTGGGGTCTCAGCCGACACCATTGAGGGGTGCACCAAATATTGCTCCCCCGGTAAATCTACAGCTATCATAATCGATCGCAGCGGAGACGCGCATAGATCGAGGTTCGAAGCTCTCATGAGACGGCCTATCTGATAGCCAAGATAATTAGTCGAGAATCGAGATTAATTTCTAGATATGAAATGAATGTGGTATTGCGCTAAATTCAGAAGAAAAAATACTATAGACCAGTGCTCAATCACTCACATAGCTGAGTGTGAGCTCAGCGCACAAGTTCATTTGAAGAATGTGTCAAGCCGTGTTTGGCTCCCTGACCAAAATATAACGGCATCTCAGCTGGTATTTCAGACTGGTCTGCCTTTGCGAACTGCGGTTTGTCAGACAAACCGGCATTGAATACCATTGTGTAACACAAATGTCCCCTCTAGCGGACCGTCTGAAATCATTTCTTTACCAACAAACCGATGAATGCTCCCAGCAGCCAAGACAGCCTGATTATATAGGTTTACGAAAGTGGCATTCACGGTCTACTGCTCTGCGTGGAGATTCAGTTAAACGCCGCGTTGTCTGTGCTGTGACCTTCCCCTGGACCGTAGAGCGCCAATGTGTGCCAGAAGATGAACGTCTGTGATTTGTCACAAAGCAGATCCGACTAACATCACCATTCTCAGCAAACGAGGCGGGCGGTGACGCACCCCACATGACCTTGCCCCCTCACAAGCGGCCGGTCTCTTTGACTGAGCCCGAATTATTGTTTTCGCCCAGCCGAAGGCCGTCTGGAGACCGATTCAGCTCTGAAATGCCTCTAAGTGCCGCCTTTCCGGCGGTGCCAGTTGCCTGGTTTGGCAACTCCCCGGCAGATGCCAGATCGTTTGACCCCTGATGGAGCCTCGGCGTGATCCTAGAATGTGAGTGGTCGTTGCGCAATGGCAGCCGCGCTGCCTAACTGTAAGATTCCCGTGCTCATGCGGCGCGCACTTTTACATAATTACAGAGATGGCTCGTGATTGGAGGTCGGTGATAGGGCTGCTAGCGGGCCAGGTGGAGTAGAATCGCCTTGCCCGCCAACGTTTTCTCGTTGGATGCGTTTTGAGAAGTCAAATCGTCTTGGCCGTGGTTTTCATTGCTCCTTGTTTGCTGGCCTAAGTGCCTATCAGGTTGATCGACCGTCACACGTGTCTGAATCAGGCCTGTTTACACCGCACTAAAATATTACCGCGGAAAATTTTTTCACCAATCGCCGGAACAAGGCCATACATTGATCTTGTCGCATAGGTCGCAGCAAACGACACGCGACAGACACACGTAAGAAAGTGATTCGGAAGAACTGTACCCAAAATCTAGGGAAACTTACGGCCGAAAATGTACCAAGGAATATCGTGGAAAATTTTCCGCGGAATATATTTAGTTGTCGGTGTAAACACGCCTGATAGATAGGTAACTGTTATTAGCGAGCACACGGAGCATCGCTAAGTCTCCGTAATGTAAATTGCCTTGATATTAATATCCTATCATTCTACATTCTTGCAATTCAAGCACATATCAGACCTAATTTGTTTATCATTGTTGACTCCATTATTTATCTACGGCTGGTTTGCTGTGTGATGCGCCATGCCCATGCACGTCAATCTTAGGAATTTAACCTGACTCATGTTGGCCAAGTCATGCGGGCATTTGCAGAACTTGTTACTAACCGGGGCCTGGGCAGTGCACCTGACCACAGCGCACTATCGCTGTCATGAACGGTTGATATATGCAAGCTTTTCCGTTCAGGAAATGCTCCGTGGGCAGGAAATCGTGCAGACCAACTGTTTCGACGTGGGAAAGTGCACGATCCGTAACATTTAATCACTGTTGGTTACTATACTACCATTATCAGCAGTGTTGCAAGCTACGTAGGGCGCATCAATTAATTTGTGTCTTACAAAGTCAGCGCGGGGAGGCGCTGATTTCTAACGATGCGATTCCCACACTAACAGAAGTAATTAAGCATGTGTACGCTGGTATCAAAATGAGGGAGCGTTCTGTTCATGTAGACTGAATGTCACGAAGCTTGCTTTAATTGGTCATGTTTGGATATTTATACGGGAGGATAAAGACTTATTTTCTTCATGAAATCGTGAAACTCACCCACGATTAACTATACCACCACTCGACAGTGTTGGTGCTGCTTATTAACCCGCGCCGGGCCGTTGGGGGGGGGGGGATTAGACGCCCACTCCTCGGGTTTTTCGAGGATAGCAAAAAACGGCAGCATGCAGCGCCGCCGTTTTTGGCACAGGTGTTTTGGCATGAAGTACCCACATAGTGTGAAATTTTGACCTCAGGTCAGTTTGCGGTCGTACCGCAGCCACAGTTTTCGACTGATTGTTTTCGTATTTACAGGATTTAATAAGGGCATAGGTACCTACAGTTAGTTTATATCTGATTTTGTATATATGTGACCTAAGGTTGGTTAAATTTAGTGACCTCATATTACAAGTCAATGGATAAATATTCAAATGCTTCATTTTCTGAGGATACGCATGATATCAGTCCAATTGCCTTTGGATAATTATTGAAGACCCAGGGGCATGCTTTATTAATTTACCCATACAGGATCAGCCGAGGTCATCCGAGGTCACCAATGCTTTTTGTTAACAAGTCTAAACAATCAAGATAGAGGAAACAAGCACCAATATGTTTGTCTCGTCGAGGCACGTCTCTACAGTGCAGCACTACCTGATTGATTCACCACTTGACCTTGACCTCAGGTCAAATCGTTAAGTTAAACTAACTTAATCGTGATGGAAACCATTCGGAACACTTTGACGAGACAAACGCGATGGCGTCAAATTTATTGCTTTATCTGTGTGAGGTAAATAGTTATTGTGGGAAACAGTTTTTGCAAAATAATCGTATTTTTACCTTTGATAATCTCTGGAGCCTGAACTAAAATTTGAGGACATTATGGCGATTGCGTTTTCAATAATTGACTTTTTCAATGTTTCCGTTCGTTCCTGGCTATCACTGTTTCCGAGATATTTGGGTGTTTCTGGAGCAACGTCCTGAAACTGAAAAATCTAACCTTCGATGACCTCTGGTGACCTCAACATTGACATGATAAAAAGTTTGCAACATTTTTTAACAATTTTTGACGAGCTTTCGAACGGTGTTTTCGGTTTTGGTCTACGTCCCATAGAAGCCGAGTTCGAGGGGGCGTCGAACGCTTCATCCGTCCGCGAGGTGGCGCGAGCCACCGGCAGCGCGTTCCACTACATAGACTGTTGCTAAAGGATGAAGTCTTATTTCTGACATTTAGATCTTGTATGTCGTATTGAACTTTTGGTATTTTTGTACTTGACGGGAAGACTATGCTATCACCAATATTATTGTTTTCTTAAATTGTTAAATTTCTTACGTAATGCCCTGATAAGTAAGCCAATCTCTCATTATACGAACCCAGCATTCATTCTAGGAATCTAGAAGTCAACCCACAACTCTTCAGCCGTATTCCCACATGGATGGATGTACAAATATAATGCCTGGTGCACGACCCAACAACACGATGCACACGCCACGCGGCACACGCCACCTAAGAACGTTCTCTAAATTCACATCCACATTGAACTCTGGTCTCTTCCGCGTGATCCCTGCGGACCCAGCTCACACCGCTCGAGAAATGTGGGTGCATGCTTCCTGTGATCGATGCATCATTTTTGTACATATGCATTATGTACGCTGCCGGGGTCTATGTCATGATTGGATGCACGTGTGGGTCACAGCGGCTCAGCTTCGCCGGATGTTGCTACATAGCTATGGGGGTTATGCTTGTGGAAGGCTTGGTCACGTTGGTGTGCATAATTAGCTATGGATCGGCAATTCCGGGCGTGCAGTTTTTATGGCGATGTCGTTAAAAAGTAATTGCTTAGACGTACCTACGTCGAGCCTAAAAATGCGCGTTGGAAGTGGTGCATATAATCAGAGGCTTTGCGTTTGGTAAGTTCCTTCGGTCAATTCAAGTTTTTCGCTGCATAGTCGAACATTAAGCAATGCGCGTTGTGTTATATTTTGGTTTATGGTTTTGCATTGGCACTGTTTCATACTACACAAATCGGTAAAGTGCTTCAATCCGCTTTTGGTTATGCAGACTTAGAGGTCAGACATATAATGGCATTGTCCATTCATTCACAAAAGCACAGAAGACGCCAAAAATCACACAACGGCGAAACCTCGCTAATCCTCTTGACCTTCACGCGCGGTTATCTCCTAACAGACGCTGTTTGGCATTTCTCCTCTGGTGGACGCCGCCGTGAATGTCTCAGTGTGTGGGCCGCGCTCGGCTGACCCGAGCCGCCGCTTTATAGCACGCTCTGATCACATCGCTCGCGTGTCACGCTCGGTCGAAGGCCATCACGGGTCTGCGGAGGGTCGCGGCGCGCGTCACAGGGCGGCTGTAGTACGGCGGCATGACGCGGCAGGTCGTGACCCTGCGCGGTGACCCACTCGGCGCTGTTGAGCCGAATATGCCGCAGGGCGCAGAAGACGCAGGCCGGCGCCCCTCCCCCCCATCCCCGCACCCCCGGGTCTCTTGGGTAGGGTGTCGATGTCTTTGGCGGGCGATGATGGATGGTGATGGAGGGGACAAGAAGTCTACCACTGATCCACGATGTCCACTGGGATTCAAACGAAATCAACAGTCACATTTGGTCGTTCGACTTGCTGGGATTATAGAGCCGTCATTAGATTTAGTGGAGAAATCTTCAGTCAGGAATCCGGGTGTAATATGACACGTGACTGGTCGTCATATTCTCACGCTGTGGGATTGTGTTAGGTAATGGAGGCATGGGAGATAGCTACGGAGCGTGAAAATAGGACTGTGACCAGTCTTACGAGCTGATCCCATGTCAAAAGTACCGTACTGCCCGACCAACTCCGTGGAGCTAGAATTATTCTGCTCCGTTCTATATATCTTTCTACTAAAATAATATGTTTTTTATATGGTTACATTATACAACTGAAGACGTTTTTTTCCTTTCTATGTTTGTTTACATACTTATGTATTAGTGATCTCAGCTTTATTACGAATGTGCGTTGTACACAATTAGGTGATCTTTTGTCCTTCTTTTGTCCTTCTGGCTTAAATGCGAAATTTATTTTGCTGCACGCGACAGCCGCTTTGAACAAGAATGTAGAAGCTATGTTTTTATTTTTAAAACTGACTATAATTACGGCCTATTTTTTATTGTCGTTCGTGATCAGAACTCAGTAGGTACAGTACAGGGTCTCGTCCAGACATGTATCAAGCTCCACAAAAGATCAAGGATCCAGGATCCATAGGATCAAAGAACTGGGATCTTATTGGATCCTGGATCTTGCAGGATCATTTTTCCGTGGGATCCGGTTGATTTTGGATCCTAGAAATAACTATTCGTGGATCCTATTGATCTTGGATCCTGGAGAAGAGAAGAAAAACGTGGGATCCTGGGGATCCTGGATTTAGGAAAATAAGTTTGTCGCTGGATTTTTTGGATTTTGTTAAGCATTATTTTCACTTACTGTGGTGGCTGAAATATTAGATTGCGATGTATTTCATGCTTTAAAAATCGCATATTTAAGGGACACTGCTCTTCGGATGATGCAAAACAAAGTCTTAAACAGACTAAGGACCACTAATGATTTTTGATTGTCATTAAACTCTTATCAAAAAGCGCAAAAAAAAAAAAATCATTAATTTCATTACTGTTAAGAATCTAAAAACGTTTTAGATTTATACACACCACTTACGTACATGGGAAGCGTTGCTCAAGTAACTGGTAATTCAAGAGAAGGGGATATCAACTTGCACTGATGCAAACGTCGCTGAGCTATTGCAATTGATGACCGATGCTCTTATACATTGTGGTTCCTGTTAACTGAATCTACCGCATCTGCCGCATTTGAGTCGTTGCCATGGAAACGTGAACAGACAGTTACCATGGAACGTAAAGGTCAGGACATCGAGGCATTTCATTTTCAGTTTAGGGGCTATACTTTTCATCGAAGCCTTAAATTGCGACTATGATCACCCGAAGTGCTCACTGTGGTAGAATACACATTCTGTATGAGCTTAACTGAGATTGTTGGAAATATCAAAGAATGACAGAAAATGTCAGTAAATGTTGGAAATGTCAGAAAATATTGTCAAGTTCAGGTCACAAAAGGTCAAAGACGTACCCTATGGGAGGGAGGCAAAAGGAGGAATTACCCCCACACCCTGAAGGCTCGTGCCAGCGGCATTGACTAGTTTAACACCCCCTGCCGTTTCTTATATAGCTCAAAAATGGTTATCGTTATCGACGTGAAACTTTAGGTTCCTTATTCTACATAAATGTTACGTTATATTTGCGAAAATGAAGCCATTTTGTTGATAATTTGGTTGGATATAGATAATTTAGTGACGTCACTAAACGCGGTTTTTACGCATAAATCATCTAGATTTTAGCAGACCGTACAAAGGCAACAGAATGGGCAAAATGCAATACAAATACTTTAAAAAGATTTCAAATAATAAGGGCTACAAAATAACATTCTCGGATTTTTTTGATTTTTTTACCCCAAAAGTTACATTTTTTGTTAATGACTATAAAATCTAAAATATATTGAAAAAACGGAATATATGCCATGGCAGAGACCTTACTTGAGAAGTTGCAAACAATCATCATACAATTTTAAAATGATATAAATTTTGACTGAGTGATCGAATTAAGGGCTGGTAATCATAAGTCATATTTGAAATTCTTTTTTTTTGCTTTGTATTGACCGATACAGGACAAATAAATAACAGCTCACTGTTTTTTCTGAGACAAAAATGGTACAGGAACATGCCTTCTTTTTGGTTTAAATTTATTCACATAATACAAAATTATAGCGTTTATCATTTTCCATACCGGTTTCCATGCATAACAGCATCATCGTCAGTGGATCGACACA
>VOPJ01003099.1:0-30794 GCA_014673585.1 Semibalanus balanoides
GGCACCACCAGTACATACCGACACCTATCTATTTATAATAATACATTTTTTTCTTTACATTTATAACCATCGAATTCGATGCAGATTCTAAGATAAAAGTGGTGGACAGTACTTAATTCTGAGCAAGTACATACCGACCCGTTATCTGATACATGGTCTCGAAAAATGTCAAAGTTTCAACGCTGATAATTGCTCAAATAATGGACTACATGAACATTTAGTTTTTATCTTATTGTTATTGTTATTAGCCGTTTTCACGAAGGTTTCAATTTTACCTGGTAGTACCCGGTAGTACCCGGTAATATTTGCTCATGAATTTGATTATATAATGAAAACTAACGGGAAATTTTGCATCGTAAGAGCAGATAATTGTACTTACATGAATTCATATAGCTTTGATTGATATAAAAAATATCTGGGAAAATCCGTGTTCTTAGACTCAATTACCCAAAATGCACGAAATATTACCGAGTAAACCTGGTAGGTACTGTCGGGTTAAAAGGGTAAACAGTTTTTACCTGGTAGTAACTGGTAATACCTGGTAATATTTTGTGCGTTTCGGGTAATTTATTCTTAGAACCCGTTTTTTCCTATATATTTTAGTATCAATTAAAACTGATAAATTCATGTACAATTATCTGCTCTTGCAAATCGAAATTTTTCATTAGTTTTCTTTGAAGGTATAATCAAATTCACGAACAAATATTACCGGGTACTACCGGGTACTACCGTGTAAAATTGAATCCTTCGTGAAAACGGCTAATGTCTGTTATATGTCTAAAACGTGTTTAAAGTTCATACAACTGCAAAAGAGTGTATTTCTTTTCAGGACGGAAACCCGTATAATCCCTTTAATCAATATGGCAATTAGACATTTACGCGCGCACACAAGCATGCGAGAACACACGCGCACACACAGTCTCGAGCAAAACGTTGTCCGAAACGTGCAACGTTCCTATGTAGAGTACCCACACCACACAATCGGACACTTCACAATAATCTGCAGTATCTACAACAGTCAAGCAGTGCATTACAAATTCATCGATTGATCCCATGACACGTCAATATGTATTGCAGTCCAGTTTCCACTGCCAAGCGTTATTTACTTTGCATTACAGCGGTACGATATTGGCATTGTACGCACGCATATATATAAACTTGTTTCCGCACGGAGTTTGTTATATTAAAAAATGGTAGCCTGAATGCTGCCCTTAGAACTTGTAAGTTCTTTCGAGCAAATCACACCGCTGACTGCCGATAACTCACATAGTGCAATTAAAACGTGTGTTTCATTAGATGTCTGCCGTGGGTAGTACTCTCTCTTACCTGGATCTGCTCGAAAGGAACTTCAAATGTGAATGACTCGTTATAGTAGGGGTTCAGAGTACATTTCTTAATGCTGGTCTTCTTCTTCTTCAGCCGTTTTCCATTCTGCATCAGAGCTATTTTCACGTACGGATCTGAAACCCCGCATGCAACATGAAGATCACACTCACGCAACGAAGGCCTCGAAAAACCTCCCCAATCGCAGATAGTTATACAATCATAGATAAAATGATAAATAACTCGCTGAAACGAAATTCACTCAAATCATTGGTAAACCAAGCCCCAAGATTATGTTAAAGTGTTGTCCGTGTGCAGTTGCGTACCAAGTATCAGGTCATGACCTGGTCCTTTGGACCCAAGGCGTCCATGCAAAGCTGGCGTCCCTCCGATCAGTGACGGCGCTCCTCCAACTAGTGACGGTGCCACTTCGGCCATGGGCGCTACCACCACTGGGTACACTGAGTACACTGTATTCTACTGATTACTGACCACTGAGTATCTTCTTTTAATAAATTTAGTCCGAATGATTTGTATGAATGGAATTCCGAGGTCAGGACCCACGCTAAGCAGAGCTTGTTGCGCAGGCCCTGACCCCACCCCCGATCGGACAATTCCTAATTGGGACCGGCAGACATTAGACGAAAGTTTATTACGTCCCTGACATTACCTGACACTGGTCCGCCCCGGCTGCACTGGACGTCACCGTGACCTTCATTCTGCGACCCGCTGCCCATGCACAGGCCACCAGTCTAGGAGCAACATAGCTAGCAGCCGAACGACTCCGAAACCTCGGGCTGCCACTACCGGGATAGGTCAGAAGCCCAGCGCTCTCCCACTGAGCTACAGGGGCGGACCTTAGTAACCACCACTGGGTAGTCCAGGGGCGGATCTAGAAAATCTTCAAGGACCCCACTTTTACAAATAGGAGGCCCCCTATTTACCCCAAAATTGTAAAACTCTCTGGATTTGGGCCACTTTATTTCGAGGAGCCCCCATTTTAAACGTTTTATTTACGTATATATTGTATTCCTGAGATTGACCTCACCTGGGGGCCCCCTGTATCTGCAGTAAAAGAGAATGAATGTACAGCCACATGTATACAATAGGGCACGATGCTTAAGTACAACAATACATACAGTCTACACTGACAAAGGCAGTCAAATGTCAGTTTTTTAAGGGATGGACTCAGTCAAAATCGTGACTTAGTCCCGAGGACTGGTGAGATACTCAGCTACGCTAAGGTGATAGGCAGCGCAGAAGCCAGAGCCAAGGTCCAGACCTGCTCCATATCTATTATCTACTGCCAGTCACATTGCACGCGTTCTATAATCTACATTATTACACATTGCACCTAAAAAAACACTTCTTGTCTGTGCAAGCTTGCCAATTGACCTGGTATTCTTCTCTAGGCCAATAACAAATATCCCAAATTTCATTGCAATCTTTTGAGTTTCGGTGCCCCGGGCCTCCGAAAGCTGTTGTCTCCTAATTTATATGTAAGGTCAAAAATTCAATGTTGTACAGGGGCGGACTTTTTCGGGGGGTAATCCAGTGTTATATTTCCAAAAAGTTGTTGGGCGGTAGCATGCCATCAGCCAGTGGCAATAGCCAGACAATTGTTGACCTAGGGGGAGGTTGTAGGGAGAGCGTTGCCAGCCAGTCTGCAACTGTACGCATGGGCGTCGCCGATAATTTTTTAGTGGGTGTCTGCTGAAATGCATTTCAGCCGTCTCCCACTAAAAATGAAAAAAGATGAATCCAATCTTTTGCGTGTATTTGAACCCCCTTTAACCCTTTTAATGTGGATTTTCCTGTTATAGTATAGGGATATGTTATTTAGCGCCTCGAAGTGGCGTGGATTTTTTTACGGGTTTGACTGATACATAAACCGGGCCTTGCCTAAACCCCAGAAATATAAAGTGTAGAAGATAAGGTGGGCCTTGTAAAGGATAAGAAACTAAAATGTTATTTATTCAATTCAGCGTTACGACGAACCAAAAACGCTGACGGTGGGTTCGTTATGACGATGGTCACCGATGTGACGACGCGAAGCGACGTACATTTTTTGATTTCAGGTCGTGGAAAATGAAATCGTAATATTTAAATCAGACCGTAAGTTGAGCCAAGTCTCAGGTCACCCCTTTTCCTCGTTTCAGTTTTCCTGGTTTTCCTGAGGCAGAAAATTCACGACAGGGAGAGCCTCTGCCAGACACTAAATGTAATTAATTTTCTCATTTTCCAAATTTGGTTAATCAATTGCAAAGCTTGTGTCATGCCACTAAGCGGTGCAATTTTTTCCCGTTTTTGACTGTGGATAGCTGGATTTTGGCTGCTGCAAAGGCAATTCTTACGACAAATTTGCAGAGGCCGACCGTTTGTCCGACTGCTTGGGGGGGGGGGCAAAGTATAGCTTCAGGACTTTTGGGGAGGGCATGGCCCTTTTTCCTTCCCCGGATCCGCCCTGTTGTACAGACCTCCACATGTGCTCATTTGAAAGCTCTTGTCGAAGGGAATAAACTGTAATACAGTTCAAATGCTTTAAATTAAATAGTTTTCATTAGGAGGGTCATACAAAATCTACCAAAACCAAGCCTTCAATAGGGCTCTATTGAAGTCTTGGCTTTGGTAGATGCTTATGACCCTTAAAACAAAAAGTATTTAATTTAAGGCATTTCAACTGTATTAAAGTTCATTCTGCTTGACAAGAGCTTTCAAATAAGCATTTATGAAGGTCTGTGTGACGACTTTGATTTGTTATCTTTTGGGTAGGGTCAGCAACTTTCCGAGACCCTGGATCCAAAACTCAAGGGATTGCATTGCAATTTGGCATACTTATTATTGACCTAAAAAGGAAATAGTGGATGCCGCAAGCAAGACCAAAGACATTTACACTAATTAATTAAATTTCGAACAAATTATGTATGAATTTGCTGGATAGATTAATAAGAATGCGTACAAATGTGACAAAAAAGTGAATCGTTTAAGATTGAGCCGATCGAAAAGTGTCCAATAATCTATAAGTCTGACTGACCGATTACCAAATCGGTCACACAATTTTTTCGGTAACCGAAATTTGTGTAACCGATTGACACCACTAGTAGAGGTGCGCCACTGTAGCGGAGGTTTGTGTCTGCCCAGTCTGTGTAGAGGTGCGCCCCCTCCTATAGTCCTCTGATAGTACTCCCATAGTCCTCTGACAGTTCTATAGTACTCTGATAGCCCTTATATAGTCCTCTGATACTCCTTCTATAGTCATCATATAGTCCTCCTATAGTCCTCTGATAGACCTCATATAGTCATCTGATAGTCCTCATATAGTCCTCTGATAGTTCTCCTATAGTTCTCTGATAGACCTCATATAGTCATCTGATAGTCATCATATAGTCCTCTGATAGTTCTCCTATAGTCCTCTGATAGTCCTCTGATAATCATCTGATAGTCCTCTGATAGTCCTCATATAGTCCTCTTATAGTTATATAGTCCTCTGATAGTCCTCATATAGTCCTCTGACTCACCCGATAGTCCTCCGACGTCCATCTTCTTCAGGTTTTTGGCCTCCAGGATGACAACGGTCAGCTTGCCGGCCGTCGGCACGTACCGCAGCGAGAAACAGATGTCGCCCAACTTGTTTTCCTGCGGGATTGATGTGACATGGCCGGCGTCAGTTGGATCACTGGTTTCACTCAGGTCAGGGGTCACTGGTCAGCCGCACTGCCGGCCAGCAGACCTTACACCTACTGCCACCACTGGTTTCACTCAGGTCAGGGGTCACTGGTCAGCCGCACTGCCGGCCAGCAGACCTTACACCTACTGCCACTACTGGTCTCACTCAGGTCAGAGGTCACTGGTGAGAGGTCACTGGCCGCACTGCCGGCCAGCAGACCTTACACCTACTGCCACCACTGATCTCACTCAGGTCACTGGTCAGCCGCACTGCCGGCCAGCAGACCTCACACCTACTGCCACTGGCCATGATACACAATGGACAATGACATGGCACAATGACCGCAGTGCGCTCAAAGTGCTGCTTAATTGTCATCGGCTCTGCCGAAGGGAGGCAGCAATGCAGCATGTGAAAGGAGGGGCGAAGAAACAGGGCGCACAATTTTATTACGCACTCTGAGTAGGTACTTACTAGTGCTAACCCGTCCGCTCCGCTGGTCGATCTATGCATCCAGACTACATTTTTACGTTTTGTATTCGTCATATTACCGAGGTACTTACCTGTCAACTGTCAAGGGATCGTGGTTTGTGACATAAGACTTCAATTCGGTGCGAACGGCTATATTTTCTACGTACACTGCTAAGCCCCTTCTCCGTGCTATAGGTGTCGCTAGTCGCTACCCGTGCCACGCCGCTGGTTGCGTAATGCGCATACGACTGCTGACAATGGTATTGTAAGTCGTAAGTAGTTCGAATAAACCATTGAAACTTAAAGCTAAAAGCCATTTTTTTAAAGATTTTGAGTTGTAACAGCTGGATTATATCTGATGGCTCAAATGTCAAACCTGTTTTTTATAGTCCATTGATGTAGCTTGCCAATGATATTTGTAGACAGTAGATGTTATGTAGCATGATTTGTTTGTCAGCTACAAGGTTTCAAACACAATTGTTTTGGCGTTTCCCAGTCTCTGCTACACTTTATATCATTATCATACACTAAGAGTAGGTGCCAGGCTACGTGGTTCTTAGATTCAAGGGTATAGCTAACCACTTGTGATGACCAGAATGAATCGTTGCATCCTCTCCATCGCGCAGTGCGTGGTTATCAGATTGAAGCCATGCGGTACAGCATAACTTCAGGCACTTGCTACTAGCGCCGTCTATGGACAGGAATATCAGTGGACATGTGTGCTGTTGCTCCTCTCTTAACCCTATTACTGTTGGGGGGGGGGGAATCGGCCCCCCCTTTGAGTTTTTTCGGTACACTCATTTTTCACAACTTTCCAACCCAGAAATTTTCAAATTGCTGACTTTTTTCCTATACATTTTATTGCGCATCGGGAATCGGTGTTACTTTTTTTCCCAAATTAAATCATTAGTGGGGACCCAAGGACAGTTTTTAAGGGGGGCTGTTCGGCCGTTTTTGACACAAATATTTGCTATGGTTAAAGCACTCTTGGAGCAGTTTTGTGTTGAAGGTAAAAGTTTAGAAGAAAACACACATCGGTAGAGAATTTGATTGTTCTTCTCAGATTGGCTATATCGAAAATTTCATTTTTTTTTTACAAATGAACACGTTTTTTTATTTCAATGAGGTTTCAAAAAACCGTATATGTAAGAGTAAACATGCCAAATGTATACGTTTAAAAGTTTTCAGGGTGATTATAGAAATGTTTGATGACCTTGAGGCCGTCTTATAAAAAATCGAGCCGCTGGCTCGATTTTTTAATATTTCATGTGCTCATAACTCGGCGCAGGAGGATGTTTAGCGTCGAAATAGTGCCTCAGATTTGTAGCAGCAAAGCCAAATACAATGTTGATATCCTACATTGTGCCCCAAACATAGCAATATACCCCAGTCCTGAAGCCATTCCTTTAAAAAATCGAGCCGGTGGCTCTATTTTATTATTGACTGAACGGCCACCTATGATATCAGGTGACAATGCTACTTCCATCTAAATATATGATGATAAAATGTGACAAAACAAGTTAACATATATTGAACGAATCCAATTATTTCTAGTACTATCCAAACTCATCTCAGCATTATCCTTGATTAACATGATAGATTTTTTTTAGTCTGTGACTTTTGAAAGGTCATTCAAAGGCACGAACACCTTTTTATCAATAACTCGTGACAGGAACACTATAGAGACTCACAAACGCTCTCAAAATGTTTGTCTTGTCAACACGCATCTTTTGATATGCAGTTTGACCGACTTATGCCACCTTGACCTTGACCTTGACCCGGGGTCAAATTTTCGATTTGACAAAATTGACAAAATTACAACGTTTGCAGGATTAATAATACATTTGCTTGCTCACCGATAGAAGGATAGCGAGATAAACGAATATAATTAGTATTAACCGTAGCATACGCATGCATGACCCTCGTTCGAGAAAAATAAACTACTTGACTTTAATTGAATACAATAAATAAATAGTTCGGCCTTGGGTTTTTGGTAGGTTAAAAATAAATGGGCTAGATGTTGACACTTGGAAATTACTACTTAAAGGAAATAGTTGACCTTCAGTACCTAAAGGTTTTGAACTGAGCTAGCAGTTTTTAAGCCCGTGCTGAAAAACCCCTATTTGCAAGTTTCTGGGCTGAAAAGGCTCTCCAGCCGAATATATTGGTATTTTGTCGAAGGAATATGGCAGACTTGTGAATGATTCTGATTAAATCATTTTTTTTATTGAATCATTACTATTTCACGTGAATCATTCATGAATCGATTCACCTTCTCGTGAATGATTCAATGAATCATTGATTGAATCATTCATACAAAGAAAATAGGGTGATTGAATCATTCATAGCACAATTAATTTTTTTTTTGGTGGGGAGAGGGGGACAGCAGAAGCTATACAAACAATAGCCCACCCTCATAATTGTGAATGGAACTGAGCCAACACATGTCAAGAGCACTTTCAGCACCTTCATTTGGTCTGTAAACACCCTCATTCTGAATATATGATTATGTACTGTTATTTTCACTTACGCATTGCTAATGATTGTGATTGAATCATTCCTGAATGATTCATTGAATGAATCATTCATAATTGATTCACGTAAGCCTGTGAAGTGTGAATCACTGTGAATTATTCACCAGTGGTAATGTTGAGTAATTGAATCATGATTGAATCATTCATGTTTGTCAGTGAATCCTGATTGAATCATTCATGAAAATTTGAATCATTCACAAGTCTGGAATGTGGGCCATAAATAAGGGATCGGGATGTCAAGAATGTGGGCCATAAATACTTCTGGACAGAGGCTATACAGTCAGCTTGCAGTTGGAGTTGGGTGTCTGTGCTAGCAAGCGAACCAACGATCGGTTCGCAATGCCCTATATACTAGGTACAGTCACGAAGCGACAGCGGTCAATGTTGGTATTTCCATTGTAATGACGTCATGTCAAGTGCTGATGTATATAGGAAATACAAAGAAAACAAAGACTTAAACATCAGTTTGACGTCTCAAACAAGGCGAGTCTATCTTACGCGACTACTTTCATCTGATTGGCTGAGCCATTCGATTATTTCTTTTGAGGTTAGGAACCCTGCGTAGAGAGTACGTATATAATTTTGATGAATTTAATATTGTATGTCCTTCTGTCCTGAATTGACGCGATGAATGGCTTTTTTTGACAATATGAAAAGAAGTTGTACCCCAAAATATAATTAAAATGTGTTTGAAAAAAATATCCAAGGTGACCTATTTCCTTTAATTTCTGTTGAAATGTGCTGGTGCCAGGACGTAGAAACGCATTTCAAGTTGGAGGGGGGGGGGATTAACCAAATTTTGGATTTTATTGTCAATTTTCTCAAAGGTTCGTTTTGTGAAATTTTCATTTTTTTTTTTAAATCTGTGATAGCGCTTTTGTAGAACTTGTCATTTCACGTGTTTTAACGTTTTGCATTTGCAATTCGCTTCAAAACTAGATTTTGGCCGATTTTTCAAACATTTAGCTATTTTCGACCAAAAATGTCATGTAGTCACTGAAATCGGTATATCTAATTTGTGTTCTACCCAACTGCTAACCTTTTTCATAGATGGCGTAAAATTGATGTACGCGAAGGTATACCAAGTTTCACGTCGATATCTGCAACGCTTTGGAATTGATTCAAGAAAAACCGAGGGGGTCGGATCCGACCAGTCCCCCAGGCGGTCGTGGGCTATGCCTCGTAATTTTTGACCAGGTATTGAGACTCGTAAGTTAAGGGGGTGTGCCCTCCCTTACATTAAAAAAGTTGGGGGGGGGGGGCAGTTGCCGCCCCTGCGTCCTCCTGGCTCCTACGCCTATGTTTGGTGCCTATCGAGTGAAACGCAATGCGATACAAATAAATAATTATCACAATTGCTTCATTTTTGGGGGACTGAAGAGTGCAATACAAATAATTACTGCCGCTTGTTAGTTGTTTCACGTGCTGAAACCGGCCGGCATAAACATTAGAAACTCCCAGAATCATCCTTGCCTTTCTGCAGATCTCACATGGCCAGCCAAGAGGTTCCCCAATCATGCCTATCACTTTCCAGCCGTGCCCCGTCATATCCGTCACTCCGCAGTTAGTAGGCAGAGGAGTTAGTTGAGTGCCCCACTTGACAACACGGCAGCTGCCGTGGACCGTTCGTTGCGCTCAATAACAGAACACCGCTGCGGCGGCGGCGGCTGGTGACGCGGCACGCTAGTCGATAGCATGACGGCCGCGCAGCCGCCGCAATGAATGGTGGCTCAACTCTCAGCATTCAGTCGGGGGGAGCATTCAGTGCATTCAGCATTCAGTGCCGGCTGCCGGGCTCAGCCTCACAGTGCCAGCTGTCGGCCGCTCAGCCTCACAGTGCCGGCTGCCGGGCTCAGCCTTACAGTGCTGCCTGCCGGGCTCAGCCTCACAGTGCCGGCTGCCGGGCTCAGCCTCACAGCGCCGGCTGTCGGGCTCAGCCTTACAGTGCTGCCTGCGGGCTCAGCCTCACAGTGCCGGCTTGTCGGCCGGCCTCAACAGTGCCAGCTGGTCGGGCCCAACCTCACAAGTGCTAGCTGTCGGGCAACCTCAACAGTGCCGGTGCTCGGCCAACCTCACAGTGCCGGCTGCCGGACCCAACCTCACAGTGCAGCTGTCGGGCTCAGCCACATGCCAGCTGTCGGCTCAACCTCACAGTGCCGGCTGTCGGCTCAGCCTCACGTGCCCGGCTTCGGGCTCAAGCTCACACGTGCCGGCTGTCGGGCCCAACTCACAGTGCCGGCTGTCGCGGCCCAACGTCTCACAGTGCCGGTGTCGGGCTCAACCTCTACAGTGGCCGGCGCTAGTCCGGGTCGCTAGCGGCGCGGAATTTTTTGCTTTATTTTGGTGGTGCCCCTGATGCCCGGGCGTAGTGGTGTCCCTTAACTGCCCAGGGGGAGGGTGGGGGGTCATGACCCCGTGACCCCTTCCCTGGATCCGCCACTGTCCACTGTTCCACATGTGTCTCAAATCAAGGATCCTCAAAGTGTGCAAAAGCAAATCCGTGGTGCTATCAAATGTGGCTACCATATATACCTATACCTATAATATTTGTGTTAAATGAAGTTTTTTAACTGATTTGTTAAAAAAAAAAAATAACGTTGCAATTATGTATTATGAAGTTCATCTGGTGCTTCGACCAATTAAAACAAATTTGAGACAAATTGTATAAGTAGAAGAACAGAGCATTATTTTTGGCGAAATACAGCTCATGAATATTGGGGGGGGGGATTACCCTTCCTCTCTCAAGATTGGGGGGACGCGTCCCCCGTCCCCCCTGCGGCGACCAATTAAAACAAATTGAAGAAAAATTGTATAAATAAGAAGAACAGAGTATTATTTCTGGCGAAATATAGCTCATGAATATTGGGGGGATTATCCCCTCCTCTCTCAAGATTGGGGGACGCGTCCCCTCGTCCCCCCTGCGGCGGAGCCCCTGGTTGCCATGGCAACGTGTACTGGCTCTTTTCAATTTGGTATCTCCAGAATTGGAGGACCAATCAGCAGCAAAATACCTCGGTCGAAGAAAAAAAACGTGATCAATGGTTGGAGCTCAAAATCCCTTCATCAAGGTAAAAAATTCGGAAACAATATTTTACTTTCCGGAGACAATATTTGTATTTATTCCTTCTATTGAACTTAAAACAGGCATAGCAATACATTAAATGTTTTCTGACATTACAAATTTAAACAGAATGCTTAAGCAAAAAATTGCGCCATTTACTATTGTTGCACCATGCACAAGAGCAATTTAATGGATTTGGTACGTAGTGGTGGCGTATCGTCAAGGTCACTGGCAACACCGTCGCTCCTTCCCGAGAGTTGGGGGAGGTTTCTCCGTCTGCGTCGTGGCGGTGGCCGAAAGGGCGGCGGCGGCGCAGCGTGGCGGTCTGAGGAGTGGGGTCTGGTACGCAGGGGAGGTGGCGGCCCGTCACTGCCATCGATCGCTGACGTCAGCACAGCGGCGGCGGCAACGACCCACCCGCCTATCCGCCTGCTGCAGGCCCTCCAACACAGCGGGCCGGCCCCTGTCTCACCACTCCAACACGGCGGGCCGGCCCCTGTCTCAACACTTCCAACAGCGGCCCGGCCCCTGTCTCAACCACTCAACACGGCGGGCCGGCCCCTGTCTCACCCTCCAAACGCGGCCGGCCCCTGGTCTCACCACTCAAACGGCCGGGCCGGCCCTGTCTAACCATCCAACACGGGCGGGCCGGCCCCTGTCTCACCACTTCAACACAGCGGCCGGCCCCTGTCTCCCGATCCAACACGTGCGGGCCGGCCCTGCTCACCACTCCAACACTGGCGGGCCGTCACCTGTCTCATCCACTTCAACACAGCGGGCGGCCCCTGTCTCACCCACTCAACACGGCGGGCCGCCCCTGTCTCACACTCCAAACTAGGGCGGCCGGCCCCTTTCTCCCACTCCCACGGAGGGCGGACCACCAATGTGTAGACAAACAAACACAAATGTGCAGACCAATGTAGCGTCTCTAAAATGCATGCAAAAATTTAGATTTTAATGCAGTATTTCGCTGTTAAAATCCGCCTGTAATATTTACAATGCCGATTTGATAACATTTCCTTCATTACACCGCCGTAGCATGCAAACCAAAGGGTGCTAGACGATACAAATGATGCAGCTGTAAAGCGCAATCAAATCCATCTGATGCGCACCCGTAATATATTTTTGCCTACAAACATGAAGCTTATTATTTCAATTTAAAAAACGCAAAACCTATTTAGTTCAAAGTATCGATTTTGTTCGGATCAACGACGGCAAAACAACACATAGCGAAAACAATTCAAAACCATAACTCGCACAAAACGAACCTTCGTTGGGTGGGTGATAAATTGACACGGATTTACTCGGGCCCGCTCGTCCTCGCCGTTTAAGGCGTCTTACTGGTGATATTAGCATAACTCGACCTTATCATCAAATTATTCGAAAAGTTAAATCAAAGCCAAAATTATTTCGGGTATATTCGGGCACAGCACTTTATCGACCAAATTTATCCGAGTTTATCTTTATCGACATCCTTCTCTCAGATTCGGTCGATAAAGGGCAGTGCCCGAATATGCCCGAAATAATTTTGTCTTTGATATAATATTTCGAATAATTTGAGGATAAGGTAAAGTTATGCTAATATCAATTATGTTATTCCTCAGCACGCTTAAAGGAAATAGTTCACCTTCAACATGGGTTTTGAACTGAGATAGCAGTTTTGTAGGCCGTGTTAAAAAACCCTTCACTGCAAGTTTTCTTGACTGAAAAGGCTCTCCAGCCGAATATATTTGACTGTTTGTCGAAGAAATTTGGGTCATAAACAAAGAATGTCAAGAATGTGGGCCTTCGGGAGGCTATACAGTAATCTTACGCGACTTCTCTCGAATTGAATTGGCTGAGCCATTAATTCTTTTCGTTTGAAGTTGCAGTAGTACGCATATAAGTTTTGGTAATGATAATGTACGTCTTCTGGTCTGAGATCGTGCAATGTATGACTTATTTTTGGACATTATGAATAGAATTGTATTTCAAAATATAATCAAATCGTGTTTGACAAAAACAATCCAAGGTGAACTATTTCCTTTAACTCGCTGGAAATGGAAGCCTGTGTTTGAACAATGATGTCGACATGGAGCAAAGTAGGAGTGTTTTGAATGCCAAAATGCATTCAACGGGCTTTTTCAATGCACTTTTATTGCCTGAGTTTAGTCATTGCTTACAACCAGCCATCTGCAAAGAAGAACACCACAAGCTAAACTTTCTGATGATATCTATCTAACCTTGCCCTAAGCAAACCAAGCTAGCACAGCCTTCTCTCAGCAGCACAGTTACTACACAGTACACAGACACAGACCAGTTTTCTCTCTGAGAGCTCAGTCGCTAGATGTCCAGGCGAGCGGCGAGCGGACTGGCGCTGGCCAAGCAGCGCTGGTCGCCGTCCCCGGCCGGCTGGCTACGGCTGGCTACCCTGCTGTCTAGGGCCGGCTGGCTACGGCCGCGGCTCGGCCCGCTCGGCTGGCTACCCTGCTCTCTAGGGCCGGCTGGCTACGGCCGCGGCTCGGCCCGCTCAGCTGGCTACCCTGCGGCCCGCTCAGATGGCTACCCTGCTGTCTAGGGCCGGCTAGCTACGGCCGCGGCTCGGCCCACTCAGCCGGCTACCCTGCTCTCTAGGGCCGGCTGGCTACGGCCGCGGCTCGGCCCGCTCAGCTAGCTACCCTGCTGTCTAGGGCCGGCTAGCCTGCTGTCTAGGGCCGGCTAGCTATGGCCGCGGCTCGGCCCGCTCAGCTGGCTACCCTGCTGTCTAGCCACGCTCCGGACGGTTCTAGCGACTAGGTTGGCTCGGCCGGGGTCGGCCGTACTCACAGCAGCATGGCGCCGAGGTCGGAGAGGCGAAGGCGGGACGCGGTGACAGAGAGAGCGAGAGAGGCAGAGAGAAAGAGAGAGAAACAGGTGGCCAGGGCGGGGCGGGGCGGGCGAACCAGCATCGGTCAATCCACACAGGGTAACAGAAAAACTCTGAACAAACAAAGTGGGAACCATTATGTATCGTTTTTCAATGCCAGCGAGTTGCTCCGACTAACATCAAAGTTTCAGGACAGATCAGTTGAGCAATGCATTTATGGCAAACGAGCTCTGTGACATGCAGTAAATACTGAACATGATGCATCAGGTCAAGCGTCGGTTTATCTGAAACGACCGGATGTTTGAAATATCACTGTTAGGCCTAGTTTTGAACAGTACGCGGTAGTCTCTAAAGAAAACACATCAAAATAATGCCTGGATCCAATTTAAGAGTCACGTTGCTATTACAAAATCACTTTACATGTGTGTTGAACGACAACGAACGGCTATGCAGCGGAGAAAGAAGCAACGTCTGTCGACATCTAGAATTTGTGAAGCACAGGAGCGATTCTAAGAGAACCTTCTACCATTTACTCTGTTTGAAAAAGACATCCGGCGGTTTCAGCTAAGCAATAAAGAGAGAAATGATATTTAGTAAGAAGCGGACTTACGGCCTACAGGGTCAGGCCGGGTCAAGTCGGGTCATGTCGGGTCGGATCAGGTGATGTGCGTAGCAGACGTGCCAATGCGGGCAGACGAGCAGATGGACCGGCAGATGGGCCGGCGTGCACCACGCAAAACAGAAGGCAGACGGGCGAGGAAGGCCAAACACAGAGTTAGAAGCCAAGACACAGTCAGAGAGAGAAAGAGACACACACGCACACGCACACGCACACGCACACGCAACACGCACACGCAACGCACGCAAACGCACACGCACGCGCACACGCACACGCACACGCACACGCACACAGCCACCGCCACGCAACGCCACACACGCACCGCACACGCACGACGCAACACGCACACCACACACACACACACACACACACACACACACACACACACACACCGCGCGCGGTACACGGTGACCAGACGCGGCGGCACTCGGCACTCAACTGCTGGCTGCTGGCTGAAAACACGACCTTGGCACCGCCTCTGCTGGGCCGATATCTTCAAAATTTCGACATAACACGCGTAACTCAGTTCTAGGAATAATCACAAAATTGGCTCTGTGGCCAGGAATTACCGTCAAGGAGAGTCTCTGCCAGACACTTAATGGAATTAATTTTTCCATTTGCCTAATTCAACATCGAAACTTGTGTTATGCCGCGAAGCGGCGCGATTTTTTTCTCGAGTTTTTTACTGTGAACAGCAATATTTTAACTGCCTATAAGTTCTAAGCTATTTGTACGATACATTGTTATCTTTCCGCGAGTTCCAGACTCACCATCTTAGTACCATATACAATATACATAGTACCAAATCAGTTCCGTATTGAATAATGTAGATATTCACTGATATCCTTGGGGGGAGGGAATTGGTCCCCTCCTTTTTCGGTTTGGAAGGGGGAGGCATGGCTGGATTGGCCCCCCTGGATCCGCCCCTGTGACGACAGCGTCTTGCTTTCCCCGTACCGCGAATCCCTCAATTCTGGCGAACAGCGTCTCAATCGTTTCTCGTTGTACGGTAGAGATGTCCGCAAACCGGAGTTTGTTGCTTGATTGATAAACAGATGATCAAAACGCATAAAAATAACTTCATAAATGATGTTAAACGTTTCTGTTATGCCTGCATCANATGACTGGGGTGGCAGTTGTCACCCCAGTTACTATGTTAAAACATGCCCTGCGCAGCACAGTCCTGGTCTGGATCGACGGTAATCCTCACACAATCAGCCTCCATCAGATGTTTGGACATTCCTAAGTGATGACGTCACCAAAGTCATGGCCCGTGGCCTTTAACACATGAGCCAATGGGGAATCATGATATTTCGAGATGGCCCCCTGAAGATCCTACTGGAAAAGCGTTTGCTTGCTGTACCTTTATGGATTGGTGGAGATGTGCTGATTAAAAAGAAAACGGGTCAGTCTGGTCATACAGCTTCATTCACAAAACCTTGGTCATACAGCATAGCACACCCATAGTCAGTATCTCAGTGACGTCATGATCTGCCTAACCTTATGTTCTTGTAACCTTGGCAGCTCTACCACCTAGCGTCTTCTGCGGCAGCTCGCCGCCGTCCGCGGCGGCTGAGCTCGGGTCGAGGAGTCGGGTCACTCACCTGACCGCCGTCACCCTCGACGCTGACCAGGTCACGCCACTCCTCGATCGTCTGTGCCAGATCGATGGTGCACAACGGCAGCTTCACCTCGCCGATCTGGTCGTGCTTCGAGAAGCGGTCAAAGTCGTAGATGGCGAACACCAGCGTCTTGCCCATGGCGTCGGCGTAGGGTACCTGCAAAAGGCAGTCACTCAGAGCACGCACAACGCGACACGACACCGGCTCCCGCTCCGGCTCCGACACGGACACGGACACAGACACGGACACGGGCACGGACACGGACACGGACACGGACACGGACACGGACACGGACACGGACACGGACACGGACGATAACGACGACAACGACAACGACAAAGACAATGATAACAATACGAACACAGTCACATACACAGACACAGACACACAGTCACACAAACTAGCACATAGACATATAGACAGATAGACACACAGGTACAGACACACAGACACAGACACACAGACACAGAAACAGACACACAGACATAGACACACAGGCAGACACACAGACACAGATACGCAGATCTAGATACGCAGACACAGACCTAGACAAAGACACAGACAACCCTCCATTCCAGCGTCATTGCACAAGAGAAGCAGCTATATGTCGTCCTACGAGAGAAACGGCAACACATGTGCCAATGCCTTCCAGGAACATGTTTACCATTGTGACGTTTTATTACATAATATGCATCACGTAAGCAATACAGTATGGTTTCTTCAGCTGACCTAAGCTAAAACATTTGTGAATGCTAAACTGAGGCCGGCGAGGAGTCGTCAGAAGCGCGTCAGAAGTTTACGATTTAGTGCTGAGTGCCGTGTGGTGGATACTGAAGTGTTGTGCGTACGGCCGATATGCCATGCCGGCCATGTCAGGAGCCATTGTGGATATATGGCGGCTAATGCTGCAGTGAAACACAGCACAAGCCACTTCTATCTTGAAAGTCACTTGGTATGAGTGCAGGATATTTGATTAATAAATGAAAAATAACAAATAGAGAAAAATAATATCAGTCGAACACCAGTAGAGCATGCAAGCACTGAATGGAGAAAAGGCCACGCAACTTCGAGCTCGAATATCTCTGACTATAGGCTCTACCTGCAGCAGAGACTGGTTATTGATTCGACTCTGATGGAATCGATCGGCATTGTTCAATCAAAGTTCCTTGAATGAAAGAAGAACCGATTTACCACCATATTTTTTTTTGTCATGAATCATGACTGAATCAAAACCAGCATAGAAACTAGGCTGATTGAATGAAATAGACTGCGCAATGCTATTTGAATGGGGGAATAAGACGTGATTTGATCCGAAAATAATTTGAATCTTTGAATTGGAAAGAATAGATTCTCAAAATGATTATCCATGAATCAAACGGTGACTGAATCACTCATTTTTATAAATGAATCGTGATTGAATCCTTCCAAAAAAATGAATCGATAACCAGTCTGCCAGACTGGCAATTGATTCGACTCTGATTGCGTCAATTGGAATAGTTAAATAAAATTGTCTTGAATCAAAGAAGAGCCGATTCCCCACCATATTTTTGATTCATGAATCATGATTGAATCAAAACAAGAATAGAAACAAGGTTGATTGAATCTGCGCAATGTTATTTCAATGGTGAATCAAACGTGATTTGATAAAAAAAAACAATCATTGCTCAAAATGGTTATCCATGAATCAAATGGTGACTGAATCATTCATATTCCAAAATGAATCGTGAAAAAATCCTTAAAAAGTTGAATCAATAACCAGTCTGGCTTCGTCACAAGTGCACAAGCATTGCGGAGGGCATGCATGATATATTTTAAGTAGGTACTGATGTCTGTTTTACATGAGAAACATAGGGTAGCATGGTTATTTACATATTTGTCAACAGAGCGCAGTATAATACAGTCAGCTAGTATGATAAGAGCAATTAAATGTGCAGCCGTTTTGCACAATATGCCACGATGAGGAAATGTTCAGAAAAATGGAAAGAAGCCATTCATTCAACTAACCTAGTAAAAATCAACATTTACTAGAACACTTCTGTCTTCTGATACAGTTGAATGACATTGTGCTAAAATAGAATATGGTTTAAGATGACAGGTCTGAAAACGTTATGAATTCCAACCACGATCACATCGTCATCGTTTTCGGTTCGTGGTAACGCTGAATTGAATGAATCACATTTTTAGTTTCTAATCATCTACAAGGCTCATCTCATCCATTACACCGCCTACATTTCTGGGGTTTATCAGGCAAACCGATACAAATTTCGCGCCACTGTGCGGAGCTAAATAACATATTCTATAATATAACAGGGAAATCCACATTAAAAATGTTTAAATGGTTTAAATACACGCAGACAATGGGATACATCTTTTTCGTCATTTCAGCTGACTCCCCACTAACAAATAATCAACAACGTTGTTGCGTTCAGTTGCAGACGGGCTGACGATACGCTTACCTCCCCTTCACCCAATTCAACAACTTTTTGGAAATATGCCACTGGATTTGCCCTCCCCTCCCCCAAAAGAGGCTAGATCCGCCCTGTAGAAAACTCATGGCTTTGGATTGGATCTGGGTTGATACTGGATGGAGTTGGATTGCATCGCACCTTTATGGATTGATCCATTTCATATAATGATTGCCACCACTAAGCGATCGGCAGTCGCAGAGCCTGATTAACCCTATATATAGGTACCATGACCAAAAAGCGCAGTCACAGCAGCCAAGCCCAAAACGCAAAGCCAAAGCTAAAGCCGATCAAACCAAATGACCCTTTGCCCTGGTCACAATGGCTTGGGTCAAAAACATTCCAGAGTATCAATAAATCAGACGGGATGCAAGAAGAAATACACTTACGTTCTGCTCACGATGAAAGAACAACCAAAGCATTGTTATCAAGCTGCACAGTGCACGACACATAGCGAAGCAGACCAACTCGTGACAATTGATCACCGCAATCTAGTCCGTAGAAAGGACCCATCATTAAAATATTCATGACGTGAATGGCCATAAAAAATAGTACTGGTTGCTCATAAGAATGTATGATTTGGATCCTTTAGCTCACCTTCGAGGTGGGAGATACTATCCTTTGGAAGAGCATAAAGTATGGTAAGCAGAAGCGACTAAGAGCAGGAGTGGTGCTATAGCATACCATCCTCGATCGATCGTAGCATTTAGGAAGTTACAGGGGATCATTGACACCAATCGTGTTGAATGATAGTTAGTGGTCTCGCTCACTTCTGGCTACCAGAGAATATACTTTCACACATTCGCATTTATGACATGAGGTCGAAGCGCATCGACGTCAAGACCTTAGTAAAATGTGGTAAGCGTAATGGTGAATGGCCATGTTAGGACCAATCTCCACTCGCTGTGAGGGGTCGGTAGTTTTTCCTTACAGAACATGCGGTAAGCTCAAAGCAACAGGCGATCCTCTTTTAGCAGCCCGGGGTCCACCGCTGCATTTTTCTCGGCGTACCATTATATTCACTGTGTCGAGGCTGCGCCCATCTTGCTCACATGGCTTGCCTAGCCTTTGAACGTCGTTCCCACGGACCCTCACACAGTCCACGCAGCTTTGAGCAACGCAGTTCGGTCCGTCCCTATGGTCACCACTGAGCAGTAGAGTATGGACCCGCGACTAGATTAGCTTGTAATATAATATATCGAGGAGGAACGCGCTGTACCGGCTGCGTCGTGCGCTGCTCTTGCTTCTGCGGGAGATGATCCATGAATAGCCCAACTTCGATGCGAGGAACTCCATCACAGGAGTGGTCTCATGGCAGAAGCACCATCTTGTTGAAACCAATAGACTGTACAGGTCGCGCAGGTCCATACGGCCAGCAACATCACCGCGCTAGGCATCTCCAGACATGACTGGCAGGCGACGGATCCTTCAGACCAGTTGCAGTGGACCGGCAAGCACTTTCCATTGACGTTTCTGACCCAGCATGCTCTACTCGCCAGCGAACAGCCCGTCCTGTCATGTGTCTACTTCAGCTTCTGGTCGCCGGCCTTCACTCATATTGTTCAGTGTGAGCTACTGACTGTGGAGCAGCTGAATATGGCTGTGGAGAAACGTTCCACAGAACATGGACCCTGTACCAGCTTTGCACGCCATCCAGTAACCACCTGGTTGATATCAAGGTTTTGGTTGTATTTTTGCTATCTCGGTCATTTCCTATTTTGCTCTTAACATATTGCCATTTACATACCATTGGTTATTTTAAAGTTTCCGGATTTTTATTAACTCTTTTTCTTTCTTAATGTTACATTTCTTACGTTGTCATGTATATGCTATACACCCAAAAATAGATCATCTGCAATTCAGCCGCAGCCAGCCTCTAGATGCATCATGGCCACACTTACTTCAAAGATTCGTTTTCTCAAGATTTTACCCGTGGAACACAGACATTTGTCGGCAAGCCTATCTCTTTTTATCTTATGAAAGCGAAATGAGAGATCGACTGGCTGAGCTGCTGTCTCCGGTACTTTCTCACCTTGAAGGTAAACGTTTCGTTAAAGACGGGACTGAGTGTTTTACGATGGACCTTGGTCTCGAACTTCTTCTTCTTGTCGGGCAGGAGGTAGACCTTGACATAGGGGTCGGAGGTGCCGCCCATGTCGAGCGCCGGCAGCTCCTCACACTGGATTACCGTCACCGTCAGGTTGTTCGAGTTGAAGTCGTACTCCAGCTGAAACAAACCAACAACATCTCTGCGTTACCCTACACGGCCACACTTCAGTGATGTTTGTCGGCTAATTATAATTAGTTTTATCATTAATGACCTCTTCCTCGAAATTAAAATAAAATAGTAAAAAACAAAACAAAAAGCATTTTATTAATATTTCGATCACAGATCTTCCATCAGAAATTATACACTGCCAAAACAACAATAATGATATAATAATGGTACATGGTACAAGTTTCGACTATTCTGATTATAATTGTTTTGGTAATGTACAATTTCTGATAAAGATCTGCGATTGAAATATTAATATAACGTTTTTTGGTACTATTATATTTTAACCCTATTCCCTGCGGGCGGCCATAATTACGTTAACCTGCGGGGGGGGGGCAGATTCCGCCCCCCCAGAGATCTCGAGAACTGCTCGGCCGATTTTGATGGGACAAACACCATTCGATTCGTCGTGACGAAATCTTTCTTTTTGGACCCCGAAATGTTTTTTTTGCTAAAAAATTGGGGGCCATGGGGGCAAAAAACACGAAAATTTAGAGTCGTTTTTTTTGAAAGGTCATTGTAGCCATCTGATTCAACCGATTTGCATGCAAAAAACGTTTTTGAGCTTCCAATGTCATGTTATTTAATATATGAAAGGGACAAGTACAAAAATGAAAAATCATAGGCGCACTCAGGGATAACAAAATGGGGAGAATTTTGGATGACAAATATGTGCTTTTCCTTAGTGTTTGGGACGTGGGAACGTCACATGTGGGCTTTGTTGCTGAATATATTTTGTTAAATTAACAAAATTGTGGAGGCATAGGCGGATTGCAGGTAAACAACGGTGGGAGCACCATGTGCCGAAACGCTTTTATCATCTTGCTATTTGAAAGTTGGGCCTAATTGACGAAGAATACGCCTCCCATTTAGTACATGAGTTCACGCTCTGCCCCAAAATATGTATCACGATTAATGTATGATTGTATAAAGCATCGACTTTAGTTATGCACGCTTTTCTTCCACTCAGCAAACTACACGAAGGAAGTCTGGCGCCGCACCTCTTCCTGCATTAGAACGGGACCTCCCAAATCATGGACTGGAGCGCCTCTGCGGGCCGCATTTTTTTCAAAATTTTACCAGAGAACCGCGTCATTCATGACTTACAGGATAATTCCGGAAAAGTGTACAGGACGATAGGCGTAACGGTTCAGAAGCGGCGGGCGAAAAACTACCGGGGGGGGGGGGAGAATCTGCCCCCGCAGGGAATAGGGTTAATTTCGAGGAAGAGGTCAATGATAAAACTAATTATAATTTGCCTATACATGTTCCTCGCAAAAGCACTAACCAGTATGCTTATCGGCTGAGTAAAAAGAGATGAAATAAGCCGGATCGGACTAAAGCCAAACTGCACGGCGGGGAAGAGGTCACGTTGGATAAGACGGCTGTAAACGTCAAACGAGACATAGATAGCCGACAAATGGACATCAATGGGCCTCGCTCAACAGCCCAGTTCAAATTTGAAGTGAATGTTATATATACCGAGCTGCAGCTATTTTTTGTTTCAATACAATAGAGAACATACAGTATATGGATATTGTCTGAGGTACAGCTCAGCACTAGGTGCACCTCCTGACAGTGGCGTAGCCAAGGAGGGGAGGGGGGATTTTGTTGTCATGCCCCTCCCCCTGGAAGCCAGGCGGACCCCAGGCGGCAATCGAGCGAGGGCCCCCTGGGACCAAAATCCCCAATGTTTCGGATTGTGTAAGGCGCCCGCAAAACGCAATACGTAGCATAGAAGAACGCCCACGAACCTTACAATGTTGAAACACGAATACATAACAGCACTTGCTTGTCTGCTAAGGGCCAGGATATATGTATAAATTTAAATACGTATGAATAGGGCCCCAGCCAGTGCGCAGAGGGCTCTGATCTTACGTATATGGAGCACTATAAGGTGCATCTCCTGATCTTACGGCAGTATGCCTCGCTAGCGTCAGCCACGGCAGCCGCCGTCATCCAGTGAAGGAATGGTAGCTGGGTGTTCTGATATTGATTCAATACTGCGGCTGCCGGGACCGGGTGATAGTACGTCGCTACTCCGCACCTATTGATTATCTGCCAAGACGGCAGGGGCGTTCCAGGACAGATCGGCCGGTGCCCTGCACCCTCATGCTAAAAAACTGTAAGATTGTTAGGGTAGTTACGAGGGAGAACGAAGTGCGAGTGAGTCCACACTTAACCCTATTACTGTCGGGGGGGGGGGGCGAATCGGCCCCCCTTGAGGTTTTTCGCGTACGGGTCATTCAGTACTCAACTCAGGAATCTTCAAAACTTGCTTGGCTGTTTCCTAACATTTTCATTGCGCATCGGCAATGGTGTACTTTTTTTTCAAATTGTAATATTAGGAGGGTCCGGAACAGTTTTAGGGGGCTGTCTCGGCTGTTTTGACACAAAACATCTAATTGCGGTTCAGCACTCATTTGGAGAGTGTGAGTCTGGAGAGAGTGTTAGAAAAACAGACATGCGGTAGAAAGAATGATTGTTTTTTCAGATGGTATCTCAAAAATTCAAAATTTTGAATTTTAGAAAATCCAATTTTGTTGGAAAACTTAATTTTTTTTCACAAATGATGCAATAGTTTTTATTTTCATCACGTTTTCAAAAAACCGGAATGTATGCTGAGAGAAAACATGACCAAGATAATATTGTTGAAAGTGTCAGGGTGATATCTAAATATTTCGAGTGGACCTGATGTTCAGGTCAATTGCTAACCTTCCAATATTAAGTATAGGTGAAAAAGAAAAACGAGGGTTTAAATACATTGCATCTAATTCCAATTATTTCAGTATCATGTTCAAACTTAGGCCCTTTCTTGATTGAAAAAGATGAATTTTTTAGTCAGTGACCTTTTGAAATTGTCATTAAAGGTCACCAAAACACCCTATTTATCAATTACTCATGACAAAACAGATACAGACACACAAATGGTCTAAAATGTTTTGTCTCGCGTCAATACGCTCTTTGATATGCATTTTGACGACCGACTTACGTCAACCTTGACCTTGACCTTGACCTTGACCCGGTCAATTTTCGATTACAAAGTTGAATTATGATTTTTCGAACCCGCAATGACGAGAGAAACACATGGTACCAAAAATAAGGCTGTATATTACTTAAGATAAAAATTATTAACGAACAAACATTGGCTGAAACAGGTTTTTAAACATTTTGGTGACCTCTACGCACAACCATTTGACCTGAGGTCATTTCTGATTGCCTTAACAGCTGAAGACAATAAAAAACCGCCTTAACAGATTTTTTTTAAATTCCTCCTAGCCCTGCCATAGTTTTCCGAGTAATGCAAGGTTTTCCTGAAAATATCATTGTTTGACAAAAATATTTTTTTGATTGACGTCATATTGACTATGAAAATAATGACCCAAGGATCACCAAAAATTTGACCAAAATAGAGTTTAATTGTCGACTTAGTCACACCACCAAGTTGCAATTGTTTCTAGCTCTTATGGAAGCGCAGACTGAAGGGGGGCCGAATAGCCCCCGACAGATTCGTTATACTTTCATCCCTCCAGGGAATAGGGTTAACCCGGCAATAAATGGCTGGGGTCTCAGCCGAACCGCCATTGGCTGTGGGGAGGGTGGAAAACCCCCCTCGTTATCTCCCGAACCAATAAGCCAGCGAACGCGCAAGACGGCAATCGAAAGCTCTCAACGAGCATTATCTTAAGCGTACTTCGAAATTTATAAATAAGGTTCATATTGTCAGGTCACAGTTAGGGTCAAAAGGTCAAATGGAGTATATTTAGTTTTGAGCCAATACTTCCCAATTCCAAAGCGTATATTGAGGACCGAAATCGCCAAAGTGCCTTCAATGTATAGGCATCTCATCGTACGAAGCCAAAAATCAAAATGTCAGCAAAAGGTCGAAGTCAAGTCAATTCAATCCGGTCACTTATTGCAAGAGTTTTCATGCCACACTGTTTTATGGGTAATATTACACAAATAACTCCGCATTATAGCAGCCATTTTCAGATCTGACCGATTATAAGGTCAAGGGTCAGGTCATAAGAGTAAAATAAATTTAAAAATATATTAATGTTATACAAAATGCATTTTATATAATCCAGTTTTGTCTCAGCAGCACAGTGGTACCATTTATTTGTATGTATCTGGTCGATAAGCCCCCAAAATGTTTACTTTCAAAAATGACCGTCATGAGGTAAATTCATACTTGGGAAGCAATCAGTGATTCAAAAATAGAGATATGGGCTTGAAATTTGGTTTGGGTAATGTTAATATGTGGTTCTCAACATATCTTCCGGTTTTTATGGAAAATATTAAAATGTGATTAATGTGCATTTTTTTCTACTAATTTTTTGGGGGTCAAAATCCAAAATTTCAAAGATCCGGATAGCCATTTTCTACCCCTTGCAATTTGCTATTCTTGTGACTTATTGAATTGCATTTTTCTTAAGGAATGGTCTACTTTACAGCCTGTTAGAGCTTAGCTGATATTTGCGCCAAAGTGGGTGTAGTGACGGTCACTAAATTCAAATTAACTCGAAAATTTCCGACCGATTTTTTTCTTCTTTAAATTGCATTGGAGACGACCCAAAACTGATTTAGGATACAGGTACCCGAGTGGCGTTGATAGCGCTGTTCGTTTGGAGCTATTGTGAAAAAATCCCTGGGGGGGGGGGCGTTTTTCGCCCCCCAGCCAATGGCGGATCAACTGGATTTTTTTCTCACATATTCAGCGGCAACCCGACCGGACCCAACCGAACACCAACCGGACCCGACCGGACCCGGCCCGACCGTAACGCTTTTCAGAAGCTTATATCTTTGGAATCCCGCCTCCGATTGACAAGCGACCTTCGCCATCATTCGACCGCCCCATTCAATCACATTATGTTGTTAACATGTTTCGTCTCACGTAAGGGGTCAGCATGGCACGTGACACGTGCCGCGTCAGAGGTGTCAGAACACATTATCCTGCTTTAGCTGAGAAACGGCTTGATCGATTAAGCTGAATTGGTGAATGTTTGAGGACCACACCACTGGCAATGTTGCGCAGGTCAACTTCTTGGTCACACTCAACGTGTGCACGTGCACCCATGTAACTGTTGCGTCCACGAAATTACCTATTCAATATCATTGCAATACTGGACCTATATCTCGGCAACCAAAAGTTGCAAGGACACGGGTTGAACACAAATTTGTAGAGAAACGATCCACCCGGCGTATCCATTGTGTCTTGATCAGTGGCGCGTGGAACGTGCAAATTTACTGGCTATACAAGCGCGAGTTCATGGTTAATGACATTTTCATCATATAAATCAGTGCTCGGCATCTATGGGACGTGAAGCGATGAAATAAGCACTGATGTGTAATGTATCGTCTCTAAAGTGCATGTGAAAATTTAGTTTTTAATGCAGTATTTCGCTGCCTTACATATTGCCGACTTTAGAATACGCCCTCCATTACACCGCATAAGTGTCAAAACCAAAGGGTGCTAAATAATAAAAATGATGCAGCTGTAAAGCGCAATCCAATACATCCAATACTCACCCAAATTTAGTTTTTCTTACAAACATGAAGCCTATAATTGCAAGTTTCAAAGCACGCTGCAAAACCTATTTGGTTCAATGTGTAAAAAAATACTTCAAACTATTTTGTTCGGATTGTTTTGCGACGGACATAGTGGAAACATAGTGGACAAAGTGGAAAAACAAGACATAGTGGAAACAATTGAAAAGCTTGCTTCGCACAAAACGAACATCCGTTGGGCGGATACGAAGTTGACGCATATGTAAACTCCGAACTCTTCATTGTAAATCATACCAGAAATTGGCGGTCTATCTCGGCAACGATAAGTCGCACGGACATAATACAAACAAGGATGCGTAGAGAAATGATCGGTCCGGCGTACCCACACTCACCCACATCCCAACACCCAGATCAACACCATCAACCACACCATTACCCCAGACGATTACCCATACCATCACACATACACACACACACACACACACACAGCATACTCACGCACCGCACGCACCACCACGCACGCACGCACGCACGCACGCACGCACGCACGCACGCACGCACGCACGCACGCACGCACGCACGCACGCACGCACGCACCATCAACATACCCAGACTCACAATAACACAAATCGAGTCGCACATTGCGCAAACGTACCTCTAGGAACGATTAAGCTGAAATTCGTGCATGGTTTGAGACCATAACACTGGCAATGTCACGCAAGTAAAACTTTGGGTCACACTGCACGTGAGCAGGTGCACACACCTATTCCGCAGCTAATGACCTTTTTATCGGGTCTATTCGGGCTCTCTCGTCCTTTGCTACTGAAGGCGTCTTACTGGTCTTAGGCTCTGAAGACGACTGTGCCAATACTTTTTCTCGCTGAGCAACGGTCACCGAGTTAAAGCCTTCGACAATTTCATGACGTCATGCCCAGGCCTTTCTTTGATGGCCCATAACTTGTACATTTAACCTTAAAAACGATATACCAATGAACTCACCATGATGTAAGACAACTTTTGGCTACATCGCTTTGTTTTTGTCTGTCAAGGTTTCAGGTCCTTTAACTAAAAGTTACAGGCCAGCAAAGAAAAGCCTGTAGCGTGACCTCTGCACATTGCCGGAGGCTATCACTCGCTGACCGTTGCTCGGCGAGGCAAAAATATTTGCACACCGTCTTCAGGGCCTACGAATATCCTATCTACCCAGTCCTAGATATTTGTGAGAGACGAGGGTGTAAAATCGACCCTCCGACTGGTCGCTCTGTCCTGGAACGCCCCAGCAGTTTCTTAGAACAGCAACTGTCAGCAGCGCTACACGGCTAACGGATCCCTGCAGTCCGAGAACAGCAGCTGTCAGCAGCTCTACACGGCTAACGGATCCATGCAGTCCGAGAACAGCAGCTGTCAGGGGGCGCTACACGGCTAACGGATCCCTGCAGTCCGAGAACAGCAGCTGTCAGCTGTCAGGGGGCGCTACACGGCTAACGGGTCCCTGCAGTCCTACGTATATTCCATGTGCATACGTAAGATGTAGGTGCACACTGTATATGTTATGTACATGCTGTGTATTTGTCAGAGCTAACCTTGAACTGAAGTCGTCCCAGTTTCTGCTCGGACTGTTTGCTCTCGCCCTCCTCGGCTATGTCCTCGGCGTTCTCCGTCAGTTCCTCCATGTCCGGCTGCACCTGCACCGCAGCGGCAAACACACACGCGCGCACACACACACACACACACACACACACACACACACACCATCAGCATAGAGGCCAGCACAGCTATTAACACGGGTCAGGAAATCGTATACGTCATGTGAATGTCAATGAACATACATGTATACAATATCGTACGCTAGGTCAGCTTACGCCAGACAATGTCACAAAGATTAAAGTAGCCGTTTTCACGATGGATTATTTTGCGCGAAATGTTTTAAAATGTTTTAGTAGTAGCCATTTTCACGATAGACTAATTTGCGAGAAATGCTTTAACCCTCGCCCTACGGTTCCACAGGGCGAGGGTTATTTTTTTTTCTCACAAATTAGTCCATCGTGAAAACGGCTACTACTACAACATTTTAAACATGTTAAAATGTTTAAAACATTCCGCGCAAAATAATCCATCGTGAAAACGTCTAGAATCTATTGTGCAGACCAATCAGAAAGTATTTGGGTGTTTGCCAGAAATAAATCAGTTGGAAGGCAGCACAGTTCTCGAACAAGTAATCAAACAAACTACAAAGCTACGCAACGTGACAACAGCTCTAGGATAGCTTGCTATGTTGCGGGCCAATGACGCAATCCTTTACTTTAGGTTTTATTGCATGATGGGCATTAATGGAAATTTCAAGTTTATGACGAGCCGCAAAAGGCGAGTTCATAAACTGGAATCTTTATGCGCACGAGTGCATAACGACGATTTAGTGCATGACGTTTCGAGCGACATGCAACTTTTTCGAGTACATATACAAAGTACAGGATACATTAATTTCTAATGAGCTCAATGCAGGGTCATAGTTTGACCTGCTCAGCATAGATAACGCACCATTAAACTCAGTGTATTATTCACGTCCCGTGAGTGATAACACTACTCCAGTTAATACACGGCTAAAGTTAAGCACGTGGTCAATGGGAAATACTTATTCGGCCATGCACTAATAACAAATAATCATGACGTATGGCATTTGTCGGTGCGAGGATATAGTTATTTAGTGCATGGCCGAAGACTGTTTTCCCATTGACCATGTGCTGAACTGTAGCGGTGTATTAACTGCAGTGTTATACACTCCCAAAAGTGATAATACACTGCTAAGCCTCAGGTAACATGACCCTGCATTGACTCTCGAAAAAATATTACTTTTGCTCTAAACAGTCAGACTCGCCATGCACTAAATCGTTTTAAATGCACTCGTGGCATTACAGATCAGTTTAATGAAACTCGCCCTTTCGGCTCGTTCATAAACTGAATCATTAATGCCCACCTCTTTCATGCATACAACCATAATATCAAACAGACACTAACGATAATTTCTGAGCATCATCAAGTTGTGCAATTACCGTATAAAACTGAATGATACTATTTGAAATTCATCTGTTAAATTGGAAATTTATCCGACCTCTCACTGAGTTTGGGACAGACAGGCACAAGAAGTCACCAACACACAGTGGCGTAGCCAGCATTTTTCGAGACAGGTGTATCCGGTCCCAGGGGTCCGTCCAGGGGGGGGGGGGCAGTCCCCCATAAATATCCAACAAATTGCGATAACTCAATAATCAAATTTCAAACGTTAAAATATCAGGCCTGACAGGGCTTATTCCAGGCCTGAGAGAACCTTTTCCAGGCGGAGAGAGTCTATTCCAGGCCTGAGAGGACCCATGTCAGGCCCGAGAGGGCTCATTCGAGGTCTGAGAGGGTCCATGCCAGGCCTGAGAGGGCCCATTCCAGGCCTGAGACCTGAGAGGGGTGGGTGTCTCTGCACGTGCGCACGTGCGCACCCTTTTTGTATCTCAGAAACTACTTGCCTGATCGAGTTAAAATTCACCATACATTTCCTTCGCACTCGCTCGTTCATCACCAACTACGGCGCCTTACTGGTTACTACTGTCAAAATTTCGGGGGAATTAAACATTGTTTTCTAAAAGAGGTCCACTAGTTCTGCGTCAAAATTACTTAACGTAGAGAGTTTATTCTTCAGCCCAACCCATTTTTCGATCTGCTCTACAAATCTGCTATATCAGTTAAAAACACCATGATAAAGGTGAACTATTCTCTTTGAGGGGGTCTAACCCCCACCCCAAAGCATGGGACGGGTAAAGGGAAAGGTGATTTGAAAAATGCATATCCTTACCTTTTCCTTGTAGGCACTTCCTAAGAGTTGGACAGATTTCATGTCCACTCCCTTGCCGCCCTTTCCCTTCGAATCTTTGCTTCGGCGTTTCCGGAAACATCTTCGAATGCAGCAGAAGCAGATACCTAAAATGAGAAGGCCAACACCTGGGGGAAAGGACAAACGTCAGATCCCTATGCAGGCGCAGATCTGATTACCAGATCATAAGCAGGCATGTGGACTTTGTGGACGAGCGCGACCAAAATTTACAGTTTGTGACCGAGACGAAGTCGAGGCCTCAAAATGTGCATTTTGGAGTGTGGAGTGTGAGTCCGCAAAGCGATTGAGTGTGCAGCTGCAGCACGAGATATACAAAAATCAAGTCTGTCAATTTTAATTCAAGTCTGGTTTAGTCAAGTCACGGGGCGCAGTCAGCTTTGTGAGCAGTTGTGCACCGCCAACTGACTAATCGAGCAATGTAAACAACCAATCAGCGACTGGTGTTGGTCGTCTCTGATTGGTTGACGCTTCTAATGACAAAACTGTGAACATCGACTATAAACAACTGTACCGACTTACATGTTGAC
>VOPJ01003105.1:0-25706 GCA_014673585.1 Semibalanus balanoides
GGATTCCTGGGCGCGATTATCCGTGAGGTGTCTTGAACGGCGCACGCACGCGCAGCCTCGCACGCACGCACAGCCTCGCACGCACGCTCTGCGTGGGCGCTCTCAGTGGATCTGGATGGACGATGGTGACTATCATCTGCTGTCAGCGGGGTTCCACGGTGTGGTATTATATCGGGAGTCAATGCCAGCGGGGCGCTGATGACGAGCGTAATTTGCCTACACGCTCAATCTCACACGCATAATTGGTGCGTGGTCGTGTGTACTGCTCATGGGTGTCGGCTGAGACCTACTTTTTATATTGTATAACCTATGCATTATTCGGGAGCATTCATTAAATTTCCAGGGCTTTTCAGAGCCCGAGGCTATAATTGCGCACGTGCGACAGATGATATTGGATGTCGTTGCAGAGAGTGCGTCAAATACATAATAACTGAGTGGAAAACACACGAATCGCTGGCTTTTCTCGCCACGTATCTCTCCTCAAATCAACACTACTTAGGAAGGAGGAGATTTATAATGATGGAAATTATATTTTAATGGTTACCTTGAAAACTAAAGAGAGAGGATTTCGTGCCGAGAAAAAGCCAGCGATTCGTGTGTTTTCCACTCAGTATTAATGTATTGACGCATCTTCTGCAACGACTATCCAATGATTCATGCTGTCAGCACAGTTGCGCGCAATGTAATAGCCTCGAGGCCTCTTGAAAAGCCACTGGAGAAATTTAATGAATGCTCCGATAATTGCATGTTTATCTATAAGTAGGTTTTCTCAGCGACACTCCATGAGCATACAACAGAACGACCACGGCACAATTATATGCGTGGTGAGATTGAGCGTGTAGCAAATTACGCTGTTCATCTCGTTAGCGCCCGCGTGCTGGCAAATTGATCCCGATATAATACCAAAACCGTGGACCCCGCTGACAGCAGATGATTTAGTCACATATCGTCCACTCCAGATCACTGAGAGTTGAGAGCGTCCACGCGTAGAGCGTGCGTGCGCAAGCTGTGGTGAGTAGCGATGCTGCGCGTGCGTGCGCCGTTCAAGACACCTCACGGATAATCGCGCCCAGGAATCCCTCCCGCGAGGCTAATCAAGATCGATAAAGATGTTGTGAGGCTGGATTGTTGGCACCGGCAGGGAGTCCGGCTGACCGGCCAGTTTTGTAATCGGAGGTAGAAGAAGCGTTAAGCATGTGACTATGTCCGGAGCGGGTGGGAGTGTGTGACACGGCGTGTGAATAGAAAACTGCTGTCGTCCGACTGTGGTTTGGTGGCTTTGCTGTGACAGATGGTTCGAATGTACTGCGGGGAACGGAATATGTCATGCGAATGATGGCGCTGTCACGATGTCCCGATGCGATGGCACATCATCTATGGCGCTGTTGCGTTTGTTGAACATTGCCACGAAGCAACCGCGTAATTAATCATGTATCTTAACGTATTAAAGTGTGCTAGCTTCAGGTTCAGACAACACCTATTCCAGGCCAATCACAACACCCTATACCACAATGACAGGCTCTGAACACCGGTCTAGCTGTCGGCATATTTGTGCATTTTAGTCGGGCGAGAGGCCACTCACTCGGACTAAAGCGAAACGTCAACATTACCATACACTTGTGCCACTTCGCTGAGCTCTGCGACCTGCCACTCGAGACTCGAGTTCAGTGTTTGGACACGGCGGACGCGGCTTTGAGGGCGTGAATGATTCGTGTGCCACGCAGCGAGCCCCGTGCAGAGCACTTCCTGTGCACTGTTACTGTGCACGTGCGTTGGTGCACTGCATGCTTCCGGCGACTGAGTGACACGTATTTTAGAGACGGCTGAATGGGGCCGTTGACGACCGAGCGAGGCAGCGGTATTTCTGAATGAGTTTTAGTTCGGCGAGGCGCGAGGAGCCCCTGCCTGTCGGTGCAATGTTTCGCAATGGTTTGCTGGTCAAGTGGACGGACGGAAGGGGCTCTTGTTAAGGTTTGACTTGCAGGAGCCACTCGTGAATCTTCGGTAGCGTCTGACAGACGGAAGCCAGATAAATCGAGAGCTTGCATCTGCTGAGCTTGTCTGAGCTATATAGAGTGATGAATCTGTACTTTGAATGATGATTCGATGAATCTTTGTGAATCTTTACTGCACAGCATCTTTATAGATCTTTAATTAGCCTCTGAGACTGATGACTGTATGGCCTGCATTTGCTCTTGCAGGCTGCAGCTACAGGCAGCTGTTACAATCGCGATGAGTTTATATTCAACGTAATTCATTCATTCGCTCTCTACTTACATGTCACAACTCGCAAGGCGTATGAGATGAGTGAATGACGACTACAAATCACAGCAACTTCCCCTGACTGCACCCGATACATACCCTTATCTCAACGATCTGCCCCTAGCCCTGCCCTCCCAAAACACACGTCGGAGAATTTCGAACGGACCCCGTTTCTCTGTTTTCCCTTTCCTTCGTCCGACATATCCTGTACCGGAACAACCGATGTCAGACTGGTTTAAAATGACGACAACAAATAATCGTGCCTCATGTTTCTGACGCCATCCGGAGACAACGAAACGTTTTCTCCGAACAAGAAAATTAGCATTTACAATCTCTTGTCTGTCTCGCCATTCACCAGACACCGACGGCTTTAGGCAGACTTCACCGCCCGGTTACCAAGGACGAACAAATTTGGGTGGATACGACCGAATCGTAGCTATTTCATTTTCATTAATTTCATTGATTTGCCATGATCGCTTACGGGACCAGCCATTCATAGACGAAGTCATTCATATAAAAAACTCTGCTCTGCTATATTGCAATTTCCAGATAATGATGTCGCACGTGCAATTTCAGCTCGAGCTACGTATATGCCAGGTTGAAAGGAAAACTTGTGCAAACTTAGGAGCAGGATGGCTTGCTTTTGTGGGATCCTGTCCAGGATAACTGAAGTTCGACAACATGTAACAAGTAAAGTTCAATAACTGAAAAGTTATGTAAGCGACTTAATGCTCGATAAATACCCCAACATGGATGACACTACACCAAAACAACACCAAAGCGCAGCATAATCTCAGATCAAACCAAAGGCCCCATAATCTCCACATGAAGTAACTAAACGCTCGTTTTCCTCAACTTGGCATTTAGCTCTCGCAAACCACCGTGCTATTTCCTCACCACTTTCAACCACTGCACCTCAAACCATCCACCCCGCCCTTCCCAGCGCACTCATCTCCCCCCCCCCTCGGCCTCCCCCGCCCCCCCCGCCGCAGTCTGACATAACCGGACGCCGCACATTCCTCCGTCGTCACGCGCCGCTCTGGCCATACCGGCGCGGAATCTCGCCGGGCCGCCTCGGACCGCCGCCGGGGTCGTCTTGCACCACTCCTGTGCCCCCTGGCAGCGGCGCTGAGCTGGGAGTGGCCAGCCCCGCTCGGCGCTGGATCACTTTCATTCCGAGCGGGACGGCCGCTCCCAGAAGGGCCCGCACTGCCGTCGGTTTCTCTTTCATCGACGGCGATCCCCCTCCCCACTGTGCGCCGCCCACCGCCGTCGCCCCAGCGATCGGCGCTCGAGGCGGGACAGGGTCTAAGGAGTCGTGTCATTCTGTTGTAGGATTCAAGGCTGAGTGGGACACATGACGATTGGTCGGTGACAAAGTCATCTGAAACGCCGAGTTTAGAAGTCTAGAAGAAGTTTAGAAGAAGAGTTTATAAAAAGTTTAGAGTTTAGAAGCCGAGTCTAGTTTAGGAATTGGAAGTGCGGTTGGATTCACCTATTTTGCGAACTCGAGATCATATGGAATGTAAATTATCCGTGTACTTGTTGAAGGAGTTGTATGGTTGCCGACATCAAAAGGTGCCTTATGCAGGGGTGTGCTCGACTCGGATTTTTCCGACTGACTCGACTCGACTCTGACTCAAGTGTCTGAGAAAAGGTTTTTACCTGACCCAACTCTGACTCGACTCATTCTAATCTGACTTTACCCCTGACTCAACTGTTCTGACTCAATGCAAAATGAGTCGACTTCAAGTCGACTCAATTTTGACTCAACAACACCGATATTTGCTGACGGGAGAGGGGATCGACGCTGGATGAGATAAGCCGGTAGGAAATATTTATGAGGCAATTCTTTCCATGCTATGGCATAGGCACAGTGTTTAATCTGTAATATCTCGTCAGCTCTACAGCTTCCAATCCAGACTTGTGATTGATTCAAATTTTAATGAATGATTCAATCATGATTCACCGGCAAACATGACTGATTCAATCATGATTTAATCACTCAACATAACCGTTGGTGAATGATTCACAGTGATTCACAGGTTTACGTGAATCATGAATGAATGATTCAGTCAGTGAATGATTCATGAATGATTAAAAAATGCAATGCGTAAGTGCAAATAACAACACATACATTCGGAATGAGGGTGTTTACAGACCAAATGAAGGTGCTGAAAGTGATCTTGACATGTGTTCACTCAGTTCGATTCCCTATTATTAGACTGGGCTATCGTCTGTATAGTTTCTGCTGTCCCCCCGAAAAAATGATTCACTGTGCTATGAATGCTTAAATCACCCCATTTTCTTTGTATGAATGATTCAATCAATGACTCATTGAATCATTCATGAGGAGGTGAATCGATTCATGAATGATTCACGTAAAATAAGAATGATTCAATCAAAATGAATGATTCAATCAGAATCATTCACAAGTCTGTTCCAATCACTCACTTGGCCCAAGATAATAAGTCGGCTCAACTTTGACTCAGCTGACTCAACTCCGACTCAACCGAAAGTATATGTGACTCAGCTCTGACTCGAATCGATAACATATTTTTTTCTTGACTCAACTCTGAATCGACGCACTTGAGTCAGAGTTGAGTCAAATTTGACTCATGACGCATGAGTCGAGCACAACCCTGGTCTTCTGCTTGTCAATTTCGTCAATCATTGCAATCATTCAAGTCAGAGATGCGTTGAAGAAGATCGGATCGAACTGAGCCAGGATCATATGGTTCTTGACTGACACCACATGCGACTTGCCAACATCTAGATTCATATCTGAGCCCCGGCCTGACTTCCCGATTCGTGTTCACTGTGACTAACCGACACTAACCGACGCTCGCCCCATTGGCCCTCCCGGCTCCGACCGGCCCCATCTGACCACCTCCTTCTCTTCCGCAGGTCCCGCGCACGGTGGGTCGTGCTCGCCATCACCCTGGCCGTCCTCCTTCCCAGCACTGCGGCACAAGCTCGCACCGCCAGCGTCCTGCCGTGGAACCGCAACACCGACACGCTCAACAACTGGCGTCCTGTGGCGACGCACCGGGACGCAGCCGTCTGGTCGCCTGGAGGGGTGCGCGAGACTCAGCGAAGGGTCTACTACCCTCCCGGCTACAGCGACTACGACTATGAGGACGAGGATGTCGACTACGTCGCCGCGCCTACGCCGGAGCCGTACGCCTTCTGGGTGACCTCTCCGCGAACAACTACGGTCGGGAGCCCGGCGAACCAGCCACTGCTGCTCGGAGAGAGCTTCTACCACCAGCTCGCACGGCAGCGCACCTCGACGACGACGACGACGACGACGACGACCACGACACCACCGACGACCAAGAGGACGACGACCACGAAGGCCACGACGACGACCAAGAAGGCGACGACCAAGAGCGCGGATCAAGACGCGGCGCCGAGGCCTTCCTCCTACTCGCAGTCGCCGACGACGAGTCTCCTGCAGCAGATCCTGCGTCGACCTGCGCCCGGCCAGAAGCGTCCCGACTTCTCGTCGCTCCTCGGCGCGCTCCTAGCACCTCCGACCGTCGACGACAGTCCAGACAACCTCTCTGGTCTGCCGACCGCGCTCCTGGGGGCCGCCGATGGTAGCGGCGGCGGTGCGCCGAGCCCTTTCGCTGCGCTGCTGAGACGTACGACACGCCGGCCAACGACGACCACGACGACGACCGAGAAGACGACGACGCAGAAGACGACGACGGCGGCGACGGGAGAGACGACTACACGGCGGCCGGGCGGCTTCCTGTCGAGCCTATTCGGGATCCTCGCTCGGCCGCGTCGGCCCAAGCCCACGAAGAAGCCTACGTCGACGACAACGACGACGACGACGACGACGCCACGGACGACGACGCCGGTCGATGACGAGGTGGAGAAGTTCGAGTCGGGCTTCCACATGTTCAACCAGATTTTCGGCGGCCAGATCGGGACAGCGACCGGAGCGACCACGACCGCTGGTCAAGTTCCGAGCGAGTCTCGACCTGTTGCGCAGATCACCAAGCCTCCTCCTCCTCCGACTACGACCACCCCGAAACCGCCGCCGCCGCCTCGTCGCCCATACCTCGTCGGTCGCCGCCCAACGACTGTCTACACCACATCCCCTCGCTACCCCACCTCTGCGTACCCCACCTCTCCTCCATACCCAAACTCATCGCCCTACTACTACAACAACAACCATCAGGCGACCTCCCCGCACCCGTACCCGTTCTACAACCGTCCGTATCCATCAGACAAGATCGACGGTCCACGCCGACCCACACGCCGCCCCAACCCGGCAAACGTACCCTACTACTACAACACTGAGCAGGCCAAGCCTCCTCCTCCGCCCAAGATCAACCTCCAGCAGCTGTTCGGTAGCGTTGTGCAACTGGTGAAGAGCGACGGACCTTCGATGATATCTTCGTTCGGGGACGCGATGGCTGCCGTCCAAGAAGGCAACTACATGGGCGCCATCCAGTCGGTGATGCCTGTGCTCGGTCAAGCTACTCCAACCATCATGAACGTCATCAGCGCGGTGGCCCCTGCGCTGGAGAAGTCGGACGTCTTCGGCCAGGCTGCGGACGGCGGCGGCTTGAACAGTATCGTCACCACGTTCACGAACTCACTGAACGGCCGGCCGCTGCCGCCGCGACCTCAAGGCTACGGCGGATACGTCGAGAAGAGCGACGTCGACGACTTCAACAGGCCCTACTACCTCGGCAGGGTCATCGGCTCGGGGCTGAAGCTCGCCACCTACCTCATCAACTTCGGCTCGAGCGTCGTGCGCGCGCGAGACGCCGGCCGTGCCGCGCCCGGCTTCGACCCAGCCGCCTTCGAGGTGGCGTTCGACGAGGAGATTCGCTGGCTCCAGGAGTCGATAGGTCAAGAGAACCTGACCTTTCTGAGAGACTGGGTCGACGCGCGGCTCCGGTGAGGGTGAGCAGCGCGCGGCTCCCGCACGCGCAGAGTTCTCGCCGGTGTGAGAGGACGGTAGAGGCCGCGACACGCCGGTGAGAACGCGGTGAGAACACAGTGAGAGCGCGGTAAGAACGCAGTGAAAACGCGGTGAGAACGTTGTGAGAACGCGGTGAGAACACAGTGGGAGCGAGACGGTGAGCAGACTCGAACGCTGATGCGCCGCTGCGTTGAGTGCTAAACGTAGGACATTCGCCAGAACGTGAGGTATGGCTCCGTGCAGCTCACAGTTTTTTTCTCTCTCTCTCTCTGACCTCGGTGTAAGCTGCATCCTATGTGCACAGTGACTTGGCAGCTGCCCGCTGCCAGAGGAACAATGCTCCGCACGCGGACAACATGCGCCAGGAGTGTCACGATGCGCCGGGAGCGCCGCCACAGGGTCAGGCCACGGGGGCTGCAGCTAGTTGTGCGGGTCGCCGCTAGAGCGGCGCCACTGCGCCCGGCCATCGCCGCGGCGTGTGGGCCCTGCGAAGTGCAAGCCATGCGAGTGTGCATACAGCGTGTTCTAACTGTGGGCCAGTGAGTGCATGTGTGTGCATTAGGTATGTGAGCGTGAGCGGTGTGTTCCCAACCCTGTGCGTTGGCACCTGTGCAAACGGTGATACGTGTGCGTCCGCCTTCTGCGCCCGCTGGCCGGCTCTGCAGATCCGGGAGAACCGCAGACGGTCACATGTGGGTAGAGCTGGCGATATCGGGTGACGTCATCTTATGACGTCACCCGTGCTCGGAGGCGTTAACACTGGGCCGGCCGCGGTGACGGAGGCGAACTATGCAGGGTGAAGGCACCGCCCTTCCACGAGGAAACAGCCAAGTGTGCTTCTCACTTTCCGGCTAGAGTATTTTGTGCCTTAATACTCTCACAGAGTGATAAGTGGACACTTCTTCTCACTACTACCCGTTATACGTTCCCGCAGCTAAACGCATCTGATATCCTGCACGTTCAATTATCTGCACTCTGTAGACAGCAGACGCCCGGCATTCCACAGACTGAGTGCCGGAACCCTGGCACCCCGGCTGCCGGCACTCTTAGCACTCAGCCCCGCCCAACTCTCCAATATGGCACCCGGTCCCACCTGTCACTCGAACGTGGTACCCAGCCCCGTCTGACACTTCCCCTAGCACCCAGCCCCCTCCGCCCGACATTCCATCTAGCACCCAGCCTCGTCCGACCCTTAGCACCCAGCCTCGTCCGACACCCACCCTTAGCACCCAGTCCCATTCGGCACTCAGCCAAGACACTCCTCATCCTGACAACTCCAGCCTCGTCACAGGCACTCCATCTCCCCACTCTGTCACTCCAGCCTCGTTACAGGCCAACTCCCCACTCTGTCACTCCAGCCTCGTCACAGGCCAACTCCCCACTCTGTCACTGTGGCTCTCCAAAGGCCTCTGTCACAGGCCAACTCGCCACCCCTCCTGTCACTCCCAGCCCTTGTTCCACAAGCCAACTCCCCACTCGGTCACTTCGATATCGATAGGTCGACAGAGCACGCCACCCGGTATCGACACATCCGCCACCTCGAGCCGATCCAAGTCGAACCGTGGCGATCCGACCCGACCTGAGCCAGACCGCGACTCGACACCAACCGAGCCGGATCCCGACTCCGACCGAACCGAGCCGACCGAGCCACCCGACTCCCGAGCTCGAGTCCGAGCGAGCCCGAGCGAGCCGAGCGAGTCACGTCGAGCCAATCGACTCGCTCTGAGCCGAGTCGAGTCGAGCCGAGTCGTCCTCTCGACGGCGCCGTCGGCGGTGCCCGCGGACTGCGTGACCGGTACCACTCGAGCCAGGATCGGACAATCTGGGTTACCAGGTCCGGCAGCCGGCGAGCGGCGGTCACGTGCCCCCGTGGCCACGGCGGCCTCACGGTCACGTGACCTGTCGTCGGAGGCCAGTAGGGAGACTAGGGGAGACTCTAGGGCGACTGGGGCGGCTTGGGCGACTTTGGGGCGACCAGGGCGACCAGAGCGACCTGAACCTCCGGAGGCGACCCCGGGGCGACTTCGAGAGCCCGAACGTTGCGCTGAACGTCCAGCAATTCCACACAGTGGCCTCATCCCGAAACCGACGACCAGATGCTATCCCACCGATACCATCTGGCCGTCGATTCGAGTCGCCGATTTCTGGCAACACCTGCAGACCTGCTCTGTCGACCTGCCAGCGCCAATCAGCTCGCTGATTGGTCGCCAGCGATCGGCCAACAGAGGGCGCGCGGCGCGCGGCCGATCCTGCGGAACGTTTAACAGCTTTCTCTTGTCGATCGGTCAGACCCACCCACAGACGGGGACGGGCCGGGCGTGAGTCTCACGTGGCGCCGGCCGGGGCCCGCTCAGGGTGACTCGCCGACTGTCGTCCTCCGGGTGTGACAGGTGTGACGGGTCAGCCGTGACATACATGACAGGTCAGATGTGACATGTCAGGCGTGACATGTTTGACAGGTCAGATGTGACATGTTTGACAGATCAGATGTGACATGTTTGACAGGTCAGATGTGACATGTTTGACAGGTCAGATGTAACATGTCAGGCGTGACGGGTCAGCCGTGACATATGACAGGTCAGATGTGACATGTTTGACAGGTCAGATGTGACATGTCAGGCGTGACAGGTGTGACAGGTCAGGTGTGAATGGCCAGATGTGGTGGAATGATATGCGTGACGAGAACCCGGAATATGTCGGGGGAAGAGAGAAGAGGGGGGGGTACAGAGGGATCCGGGAGGGTATGGGTGGTGGGGTGGAGAGTCGGTCTGGTCTACAAACTGCACCTGTTTTGATCAGCGGACAGCCAGCTGTGGGCGGGGGCGGTGAGGGCGGGGGCGGGGGCGGGGCGGCTGGTTTCCGCGCTCGCCCCCGCAGTCGGCAGTGCCAGGCCAAACAAACAAGTGACCGCTGCTTTCACGGCACACTGGCGCCAGAGAATCGAAGTCTTGTGCCGGTCAGGACACACCCCCAGGAGCTGGTGGTGAGGGATCTGTGCACGAAGGCTGAGCCTGGGGCTGATTCCTGGCGTCCAATTACTGTTTGGAATGAGGATGAGGATTTGAGCCAAAATTCTGTCCCTCACAGAAAGTTGTTTACTCATTCCACGCTGGCATTCTGAGAGACCGTATCTACTCTCTTCTGTTATTCCTAACTCCGATGATCTGGTACAGTTGTTGTTTTCGGAGATGTTCGAATACCCTCCGACCGAAATATTTGTTTTCCATGTATCTAATGGTATGGTTTCACATCAATCTGCTTTCTGAATAAGCCCTCACAACTTTGCATCGGCATACTTTTAAGCCGTTAACACTATTCCATTTAAGCAGGCACGTCCTACCACTACCATTACATTATAACATGCTTATTAATACGCACACCAAATACTTTGGCAAACTTCTACGATGCGTATTATGGCAAAACATTCGGAATCCGTCTACAAAGCAGGGGTTCGAACCGACGGAACTGGGTATATGGTTTATGCCTTGATATGTATAGTTATATATTTTGACTGCAGTCTGTAGCGCGTTGACTCACGCCCGGAGCCTCAGGGTGTGTGGAGCGCATGCGCGGAAGAGTTATGCGTGTGCGTCTGTTGTTGCTATGGTGACCGAGTCGCCGCCCTTTTCGCTCAAGCTACCCGTTCGTAGCCGTTGCCGTTATGTTACGCGGATCCGCCGTTACGCCGTTACGCAGAGGTGTTACGTCGTGACGAAGAGTGTTACGCCGTCACACACAGGTGTTACGTCGTCACACAGAGGTGTTACTTTGTGGCGCAGTGTGTCGAGTGTGGCAAGATGAGCTGCAATACAAACTATATTCAGGTGGTGATGTTTGGCTGCGATAGAGATCGGAGATTCGGCCCCGAAACGCACCGCCGGCGCCATCATGAGTGTGATTCTGACGGCTGGTATATTGACAACGGCGCCAAGTTGTTACTTGTTACCTATGTTTGATGTCCCCACCGCCCGTGTAGCTCAGTCGGGAGAGGGACGGATACAGCGTTACCCCTGCCCTGGCAAGGTGGGTTAGATTCACTTCGGCAATCGCTTTTTGTCCCCGGCTCGGATGCCCTGCGAACTGGCGACAGGTGGCAGCGGCCGCGTTCAAGGTCAGATGAAGACAGAGGGCCGGGCGGACCGTTCTCAGAAGCTGAGGGACGTGAAACTTTCGCTGTTAAATTATGTCATACCTGGAATTGCCCGATCGGGTGATTGGGATCAGGTCCTGCGCAACAAGCTTAGCTTAGCTCGGGTCCTGATCTCGGAAATTCATCCAACCAAAACATTCGAACTAAGAATAGGGAAAAGTTGTACACGATCCTGGCAGTCGGACCAGAGAAGAGAGCACTGAAAGCGATTGGATGCCAGGAAAGACCGGAGAAGCAGAATACACTATCTGAGTGAAAAACCTACCACCTACATAGGCTAACAACAGCTGACCACTACACACTACTCAGACAATAATAAATAACGTAAGCATTTAACGTCCATCAAAAACGTACCTAGCAACTAGCAAATAACTGTTCCACTGCGAGACACATTGTCTACCAACACATCGACCGAACTAAAGTAGAATGACAAGTAACAACCCATCACTGAGCACCACTCGAACCGCGTCCGAAATCCCACCTCCTTACACACGCTCAGTCTCACATAAGTCCAGGTTATACAGCCGTGTATTATGATATCACAGTGCGCACGAGAATAAGTTCACCAGGCCCGCCGTCACATACACAGTATCCATCGCATGGCGCCAGCAGCAGGCTACCCTAGACTGCCGCCGAGGCGGCCGGCCTCCCACCCCACACACAGAGTAGTGATATTCTGCCAACAGCACGGCATCACAGAACAATGTGGAAGGAGGACCCGATACAGATCAGTGATCAGGAGAAAATGGGCAGTGATACAAACATTAGGATGTAAACGGAAAACGAAATCGTGAAATAAACGTTGTTTGTTGATCCATTTGATATTAAGTTGACTGATTCACGTACGTTGAGGAAATACTTGGTATCTCACCCAAAATGAAACGCTGCTCTCATGAAATTGGCCATGGTCTTACAATTTAAAGGGTGTACTCTCACAGCACTGACAGGAAGCTTAGGACGGGTAGACGGGTAGCTTCTGCGTAACAAATCAAGTCTAGGTAGGAATTACATTAAAATGGGAATTAAATAAGTCGGAATATAACGCACAATATGTTACAAACATATGGAACATTTTAGTGAACAGCGAACTGGCATGCTAAGTTTTAGAGTGAGTAACTAGAGCTTAGATTATGAACAGTCACTGCACAGTGCACACTGCACAGTGCACACGCAGTATATAAATCAACTCTTACAAGCCATTCACAGATCCATGATGAAACAACGTGAAGATAAAGGCCAACACGATTTCGCGCCTCAACGATATTATCAGACTAAAACGCATAAAAGAGACACGATAAGTCAGTGTAAATAGCTCACATGGAATGAAACCAGAAATGCAATCACAAAACTTGACTTCACAACACTAGTTAGGACAGGGAAATCGAGCCAATGAATCTGCAAATTTGCAGTCGAAAAACATAAAATAAATCACGTTATCATCCACAATCGGGTGACTATTCAAATACGTGTTTAAATGTTCAATAGTCGATTTTGTCTTCCCGCATCGTGCGCATCGTGCAGTTCCTTACAACCTCCATTCAGTGCATTTTAACAGGCACCCGCATCCACTGCGCGCAGCTGCGCGATGACTGTGTTTCAAACCTTTAATCCCAACAACTAACCGGGATTAACGGAGGCACCCCACACAAATCCCAAGTGCATCTCCCAGCTGTATTATGGTCGGTATAACAGCGAGCCTGGCTCAGATTCAAATGGGAAGCAGACTGCGGAGCACTCCTAGTACGAAGGCACATCTATTGAACCGCACATCCATGCCAGTGACCGGTGTGCATATCTCATCCCTCCTACTACGACTCCCCACAACACAGCACACACTGTTCCAGTCTGTGTCTGGCCACTCCAACACTACGCCGTCCACGCAAACGCGTCTACCATTTCCCATTACACCCCTCCCGAATGTCCCCAATACACTCTTCCTCCCTAAGAACCACACAACACCCTCCCTTTCCAGCATCGCCATCGGCGCCACCTCCGTCGCCGCCGTCACCACCGGCGACGCAACCACAGACAGAGCCTGACGGAACCCAACTTCCCGCAGCCAGAGATCCCTGGCAAGCGCCGATCGATTGGTCCGCCCTGTCGCCGTCGCCACCCCATAAACAGCCCATCTGTTCACCACGAGCCGTCACTCTGAACACAGTCCCACCGCTGTCCCACCGCCGGCCCACCGCCGTCCCACCGTCCACCGCAGACCGCTCAGAGTGAAACCAGACTGGCCGATGCCCACCACTAAACGGCCGCCCAGCCATTGAGCTATCTGTGAGTTCCTGAGACGTGATGTGAGCCGGCACTAGACCCAGCGCCAGAGGTGAAAAACGCCACGATGACACACAATGGCAGTGTTGTGATCGTGCTGCGAAAACAGCACAGATGGGGTGTTTTATCCGTCGAGAACTCTTAGACCCTGTGATCAAGCCTTCAATGGCTACCTGGTGTGTGCTGTTCCTGGTATGAATGCAAAACCTTTCGAGCTGTAAAGTACTTTTTCGTCGTTTTCCACCTCTGACCACGCACCAGCCCCCAACAGCGAGGTAACTGTCATCACACAACTACGGCGACACCAAAAATGACGTCACATGACGACTATGACGTCACGCATGACGCTGCTGACACCAAGAACGACCCGAGCGAGGGACATCCACAAAGCACCACGATCACATATGCCTCTGGCCATCAGAGAAACACCGAATTTCACCTTCTAACCCTGAGGGAGGAACCAAGAGGGTACACCGCCCCCATACCGTGACGTCATCTGAGCGGCGAGTGACGTCACACCTCGAACAGATGGCGCGCGTGCCGCTCCCAGTTGTCCTCCCATCCCTGGCGGCGGAACTCGCCGATGCGCTGTTTGAAGCGGCGGCGCAGTGCTGTCATCTGTTGGCTGTGCGGGAAACCTCGGAACCAAGCGATCAGCTGCTCGGCCAGCTGATTGGCGGAGCTGAACACGAACCCGTTCTCGCCGTGTTCTACCAGCTCCGACAGACTGAAATGACGGAGAAATGACGTCATAATCAGCTGGACACAGTGTTCCACCAGCTCCGACAGGCTGAAATGACGGAGAAATTACGTCATAATCAGCTGGACACAGTGTTCCACCAGCTCCGACAGGCTGTAATGACGGAGAAATGACGTCATAATCAGCTGGCCAGTGTTCCACCAGCTCAGACAGACTGAAATGACACAACAGTGACGTCATTAGTTACTAGCCAAACAAATTAGATACAATTTAGAGTAAAGGGTGAGTGTACGATGACGAAACAAACACTTCAACCATTCATAAGCGATATGAATGAGTTGGGTAACAACTTTCCTACAGGTGCCCATGTTGTAGGTACAGTGTAGTGCATATGTTCTGTCCTACTCACTCGACGTCCCGGGGCCGCCCGATGTCGCCGCGCCCGGACGAATAAATCGTTCGTGAAAACGGCTAGTAAGCAGTCCCTTTCAGTGCACTAATTCGAATAAGCCATCCATTTCTCTGGTGCGATGTTTGTTTCGTTCTGCGGAGGCTAGCTTTGACATTTCAAAAGAGTAGGCACACTCCCTTTAAGCGCACCCGTTCAGTTCAATGTCAACATTGTCTATCGGTGCTGCACGCAGTGAAATCTAATGCAAGTATGTTTGCCCTCGCCCCTGATACCGCTGCACTGGCAAGGGCTATAGTGATTGCATTGGATTCCACTGCGTGCAGCACCGACAGACAGAGACAGAGACAGAGGTGGTGTCAATGTAGTGGACAGAACATTTGCACTACACTGTACACCAAATCACGGCAACATCCATTGTTTACGTCGTCGAGCCACAGCTGAATAAGACAACACCAGCATGACTGTGACCGCATTCACTTTCTGACTACTTTTGGTTCCATCCACGCGCCTCGGAGCACCCATCGCGTGTGACCACATTTCATCACAATATGAACACCGACAACTAATCAACTTTCAGGACAGACCACCGAGGCACTAAGCCAGCGAGTCTTCGACAACACTATCACTAGCGCGGTGAGTTGTGTCGAGCTGAGTCTGAGTCTGTTCCTGGTGTCTGTGTCTGTGTCTGTGTCTGTGTCTGTGTCTGTTGTCGTGTCTGGTGTCTGTTGTCCTGATTGGTCGTGTCTGTGTCTTTGGTGTCTGTGTGTGTGTGGTGGTGTGTTGGTGGTGTGTGGGTGGTGGTGGTGGTGGTGTGGGGTGGTGTGTGGTGGTGGTGGTGGTTGTGTAGGGGGGGGGGGGGCGTGACGGGGGCTGTGACGGGCAAGGACAGTCAGGTGACGACCCGTGACGGCCGTGTGACGACGCGTGACGGTCAGACGGTGACACACTGAGCGTGGGAGGGGGGAGGGGGCAGTCACCGTCACACCCGGCCTGATCTCGTCTGGCACGTGTCACAACTAGACACCGCCACGATGACCGGCTTCTCCGGCCACGCACCGTGCTGAACTGATCAACAGAAATACTTTAAACAACAAACATGTTATATGACGCAGAATATGATACCTGAACTACTCTGATTTTCCGTTGATGAAGATGTGAGTTTAGGGGCACCACAACTGCTAGGTTTTATTATCTATTTACCGTTGAAGCAATGGAGATTTTGTTTTGGTCCCGGCTAATGAAATAACCCTACAGGTAATTAGTTAACATAGCTGTTTTCTCCCCAAGGTAATACGACACCTGTCACCTCATAAGGCGTTGAGTGTCGCACATAATCCCATACAACTATGCATTAACCTCCAAGCACACACCCGCTAACAAACAAAACACCAGCCATCCAAAACACACTCACAGTTACCAATAGCCATGTCTAATTTCCCATCCATCCACACACTGACTGCATTCACGCACCCAAACCCTTTACACCCACTCGCTAAACACCAGCCATCCATAACTGAGTAACCGTGCCTGATTCCCATCCAGCCCACCCCCCCCCCCCGGACCGCGTTTCACTATCAATGATATATGAGACCACGTCCGGGATTAACACCGAAACCAAGCCGCAAAGCCGACCACTAGGATTTCGCGACAGAGAGGGAAGGTGTACAGACCCCCACGACTGTGCCTGGTCAGATGATGATGATGATGATTGGGGCTTTAGGGCGCCGCAACAAAAGTAGTTATATGGCGCCCATGTGTGCCTGGTCAGACCGGCACACGGTCTCGACTGGATCGGACAGGATCATGGGATTTTGTTTTATTTAGTCCGAATGTTTTGTATAGATGGATTTCTGAGGTCAGGACCCGCGCTAAGCAGAGCTTGTTGCGCTGGTCCTGACCTCACCACCCGATCACGCAATTCCTGTTGGCCGGAAGAATTTAGAGACGAAAGTTGTACGTGCACGACATACCTGGACACAGTCCAGGATTGAGGTCAACATTGTGATTTGAGGTGTTTTATTCAGTCCTTATTTTGCACTGCTGTTTTCCCACGGTGCGAGTGTCCTGTTTGTAAGAGGATTTCAATGGATCAATTTTGCAACAACTGAGCCTTATATCCGATCGGCCAGGGGAAGACCGGCTGGAGCCGAGAAAGGGTGAGTTCCCGGGGATGTTTTTCAGGGGGTAACAATACACTGCGCTCTTATTGATGCTTGGCTGTGTCCCAGCAGCTGACAACAGTGTCCCTAACTTGATTTATTGAATTGCTAGCTCCTATCCGCCATTCACATGTTCGTGGCGGATCAGTGGACGGAGGCCCCCCGGAGCCTGGTGTTCAGAAGTGGCGCTAACTGTTCTATTACTCGAACCTGAAGTTCACACATATCTACTATACTATTTGTATAAGGTGCGTCTGTCTGTTTGTTTGTTTGTCTGTGGCCGATTGGCCGTTTTTTCCTTTGCTCAGACTGTGGCAGCTCAACCATTGCGATTAAGGATGGTGCAATTTTCACACGATTAGATAACCTGTTCTAACGACGTGCATAGGCAAGAAACTGTGATCGTAGGGTGCATTAGCGAGCGCGGTGGCACTGATTAAGAGAACGCCTTTTTCTGCCATATGTAACACGCAACAAACGTCTTAGCTAGAAATGGCGAAAAACACTGAAACTATGCTGCCACCCGCCAGTCGAATTCGGCAACCGAAGTGTCGATCGGCATGCGACAAACGCAGACGTGTAGAGAATCGAACGGGCTGGCTAATGCAATGTCGTTCGGCGAGCAGCGCGTGCAAAATTAATGGCTGCACCAACGAAAAATCATGGTTTTACCCCGATTTTCACGATTATAATTAGTGCTCGGAAATTACGGAATATACACGGATGAGACCAACATAACTTTTAAAGGCAAAGGAACCGACTCTCAATTGCAAATTAAAATAAACGTTTTTAAGCAATATTTTGGTGCTAAAATCCGCCTGTAGCATTAACATTGTCGATATTTTCGTAAAATGTATTTCATTACACTGCCATTATTCAATCCCAGAGTGGCGGGAGCTTAAGCATAGAGTTATACAGCTGTAAAGCGCTATCTTTCTGATCACATATCCACCCAAAAACATGTTTCGTATTGACAAATTACTGCACTTTATAATTAAAGTTGTAATGAGCGCTGCTCAGACCATTTGTTAATTTCGGCGTTACAAATTTCATCTAAGCTTTCACAGTCTGAGCAATAAGATTGGCAATATGCTTAGTAAAAAAGCATGCTAGGCACTAAGCGGAGCCTCTGAGTCGACGGATATCCAAATTGACGCATTTTAATTATGAAACTCTACAATACATAAGCCTATCCGATTTGGATAAAAATTCAGAATATGGGCTTACGGAAAACGGGCTAAGGATACAGGCTAGTGTTACGGGGCACCAGCGGCGCCCACGGACTACGTGGAATGAAATACGGGCTAGGAACTACGGGCTATTGCGGACCGGCTACGGGAACGCACTTTCGAACTCGGTGACCTTCGCATTGCGGCAGCATGCGGGCCACACTTGTATCCACTACAGTAGAGATGATCGAATGGCAGGGGAAACAACTCTTCAACACCGAGCTGTTATCTTTAAAGAAACACTTCCCACGTCTTCTACCGACCGTAAAACAGGAGATATTCCGTGTCTGCGGAAACCACCAAGACACCCTGCACCATCACGAGTGAAGTCGAGCCTGCCGTCCGCCTGACTGACCATTTGAAGTTGTAGGCGCACACTGGCAGTCCGGCTCCGTACATGTCCACCACCTTCATCGGCAGGTCCAGCCCGCTGGAGGACGTGTGCAGGCTGACGCCCAGGTCGGCACTGGCTGCAGACACACATACAGACAGACGACAACGAGTAGGAGAGGAAGTAACTAGTTTACCCGCGGGACCTCACGAACAAGTGTGGCGTCCGTGTGACTTCATTGTGACACAGGTGTCAGAATAGTTCACTGACTACAGACACGACATGAAATGATTTCCAATGGGAGGTGTCGCATTTTTTTACCACCAGGCGGCGCGCATGTCGTTCGGTCCGATAACGGTGTGCGGGGTATATAGATTGCATTGTCGCGGTTAACTGCCACGATGAAACTCTGAAACTACGTAAGCTAGATACTTGATGATGATTTGGGCTTAAGGGCGCCGCAACAAAAGAGTTATATGGCGCCCAATAAGCTAGATACTTCATTCTTTCATCATTTGAAAGCTACACTCTTGTAGGGGTGCCGTAATTTGCCTTTCATACCGATCGAGCCGAAAGTAGGCCCACGAGGGCCCAAAGAAGATCCGAAAACGCTACTGCCACACTGAAACTCAGGACCTATCATAGGTAGCAAATCGTGACCTTCACCCTCTTGCCTTCACCAATCGACGCACGCCGGTCGGAGACTGTGACGGTACGCCTTTCTTATCGATCGGGCCCAAACAAGGCCCATCAGGGCCCAAAAGGGTAAAAAAACGTTACTACCAAGCTAAAACTCAACCTATCATGGATAGTGACTCGGGATCTTCACCAGTTGACTCACGCCGGTCGAAAACAATGATGTTTCGTCTTTCATACTGATCGGACCCAAAGAAGGCCCACCAGGGCCCAGAGATGGGTCGAAAACGCTAATGCCACGCTGAAACTCAGCACCTATCAGAGATAGCGACTCGGAATCTTCACCAATCGACGCACACCAGTCAAAAACTGTTATGTTATACTATCCACACTGATCGGGCCCAAAGAAGGTCCACCAGGGCCAAAAGAAGGGTGAACAACGCTAAAACGCTGGCATAAGCCGCCGCGTAATCGGCCCGACCGACTCGAGTGACATCTTGCGGTAGGATTTCTAAGCTTCCAAGCGGTGCCTCCCATTCAGTCCTCGAAAGCCTTCGATAAGCAAGCACAGTCTGTCTCCACGTTATAGTTCACATCATAAATCCAGAACGTTCCGTGATCGCAGTCGTAAACAGGACGTCGTTGCCCGTATCTCCACCACGGCCTGCCTCTGTACAGCATCAGAGCAGTAATGTAAGCCCCGCCACTGCCGGGCTGACTGGCCGCCTTACCGAGCAGTTTGGGGTAGTCCTCCTCGGCCAGCCACGGGGTGATGACCTCCACATGGTTCCAGTGCTTCCGCTCCATCAGCTGACAGTAGAACTGCTTCAGCGGGCCGCGACCCGTGATGACTACCACCAGACGAGGCAGGTCGTGGCCACCCAGCTCCTCTCGGACATTTTCGTACTCTGTCGGCGGGGTCGAAGGTTAGGTCATGTGGGCTGCTCCTGGTCCCCTCTGCTGTCTTGGACCTCCTGTGCTCTCTCTCACTGTTAGAGAGGAGTCAAGTCAGGTTGGGCCAGGCCAGGTCAGGTTAGGTCAAGACCACACATCCACACACCAACGCCATACATATTCTGCATACAAACATCTCATTTTATACATACACTTAAACCAGAATACCCTGAAGACCGTCTCTTTGTTTATTGGGATTTAAGGGCGCGCCGACACCTTTCGGTCAATTTGCGCCCATCTGAAGACCGTCTCGATCCACATAACCACACACCAGCATCAACTGCATGCATACATCATGTCTACATCATAATCCCTTGATTATTCAAGGACGCGACAGAGGGACTTCCTCGGCACCCCATCTTCCCCGTCCTCTCACCCTGCAGGGCACGCAGGAGGACGAAGAAGTCCTCGTCCTCTCAAGTCCTCCCCAATACCCCGTTTTCTTACCTTGCAGGGCGTGCAGGAGGACGAAGAAGTCCTCGTCCTCCTTAATACCCAGTCCTCTCACCTTGCAGGGCGTACAGGAGGACGGAGAAATCCTCGTCCTCCCCAATACCCTGTCCTCTCACCTTGCAGGGCGTGCAGGAGGACGGAGAAGTCCTCGTCCTCCCCAATACCCTGTCCTCTCACCTTGTAGGGCGTGCAAGAGGACGGAGAAGTCCTCGTCCTCTGTCCAGCTGGTGCCAGAGACTAGCAGACCGGGTCGGTCGTCAAACAGGTCCACTGTGCCGTCCGCGTGACTGGGGGAGACCGTGGGGTTAATATTGAAGAAAAACAACACGAAAATAGACATGTTTCCGCAACAGCCGTCAACATCCCTGCGAAGAACAGACGTTTATGTCTTGACAGTTGACAAGGGTGGTGGTCAATAGTCAATACTCATCAACTATGACCTCAAAGGAGCGCATATTATTCACGATGCAGGCGACATCTATCCGCATAAATGTAACTAGAGTTTCACAAACGCCCGCCTACGATACACGGTCCACACACGGCCACAGCGCCGTTACAAAACTTCGTCACCAGCTGAGTTCAATACCCGGCATCTTAGTAAAAACATCAACGCGTCTCAGCAGAGACAAAACAATCGAAGAGAAGATGCTGTAAGACTGTGTAAGTCTGGGAATCAATGCTAAGTAAAACGGCAAACCGAATGCAGGACTCTTATTAGTCCTCGTGTCCTATTTCACCTCGGGCCTGCAGACATGGACAACTTTTTGTAAATATCTTCCATATGCTGTTTTCACAACGAACAATTCATACGTTTCCGATATTATATTATAAGTTTGTTTGTTTGTTTATTGGGGCTTTAGGGCGCGTCGACTGCTAAGGTCACTTTGCGCCCATTTTATAAGTTCGATAAGTAAATACTTCCCTTTGTGTTGACTTCTAGCTCGAAGTCAAAACATTCTCTATCACGTAGTTTAACTCACACAAAATATGTAAAAAGTTTCCTCCACTTCCTCTATATCATGCACCGCTCAACCGGGTTCGTGAAGGCGGTGCGGTCCGGTACAGTGGTGCCTGAAACGCCTGATACAGCTTCCCCAGCCGCACGAACAGCTCGTGTGTCCTCTCCGGTGGGATCGGCCGGAACCGCGGCCGCCGGCCTGTCGTGAAGGGGCACAGCACTGCGGGCAGGCGGCAGAAAAGAACACGGAGGGGGTCAAGGGTTAGGGTCTGAGGGGCCACGGCAACTGCCGGACAGGCCGGGCAGAAGACACGGGGGGGTCAGGGTTAGGGTCTGAGGGGCACGGCACTGCCGGACAGGCGGGCAGAAGACACGGGGGGTCGGGTTTAGGGTCTGAGGGGCACGGCACTTGCGGACAGGCGGGCAAGAAGACACGGGGGGGGGGGTCAGGGTTAGGGTCTGAGGGGGATCGGCACTGCCGGACAGGCGGGCAGAAGATCACAGGGGGGGGGGGGGTTCAGGGTTAGGGTCTGCAGGGGCACGTGCATGCCGGACGGCAGGGCAGAAGACACGGGGGGGGTCAGGTTAGGGTCTGAGGGACGGCATGCCGGACAGGCGGGCAGAGACACGGGGGGGTCAGGGTTAGGGTCTGCATGGGGACCGGCACTGACGGACAGGCGGGCAGAAGACACGAAGGGGGGGGGGTCAGGGTTAGGGTCTGGAGGGGGACGGCACTGCCGGCAGTACGATGCAGGGGTCCAGGGTTAGGGTCTGGAGGGGCACGGACTGCGGAACAGGCGGGCAAGAAAGACACGGAGGAGGGGTCAGGGTTAGGGTCTGAGGGGACGCCACTGACGGACAAGGGCGGGCAGAAGAAGGGGGGTCAGGGTTAGGGTCTGAGGGGCACGGCACTGCCGGACAGGCCGGGGGGGGGCCAAAGAAAAAAAAGACACGGGGGTTCAGGGTTACGGGGTTGATGGGGACGGCACTGACGGACAGGCGGCAGAAGACACGGGGGGGGGGGGGGTCAGGGTTAGGGTCTGAGGGGGACGGCACTGCGGGCAGACCGCTGCAGGGGGGTCAGGGTTAAGGGTCTGAGGGGCACGGCACTTGCCGGAAGGCGGGGCAGAAGACACGGAGGGGGGGTCAGGGTTAGGGCGTCTAAGGGGCAACGGCAACTGCCGGACAGGCGGGGCAGAAGACACGGGGGGGGGTCAGGGTTAGGGTCTGGGGGACGGCACTGCCGGGCAGACGATGCAGGGGGTCAGGGTTAGGGTCTGAGGGGACGGTACTGACAGGCAGACGATGCAGGGGGGTCAGGGTTAGGGTCTGAGGGGGCGGCACTGACGGGCAGACGACGCAGGGGGTCAGGGTTAGGGTCTTTGTGGGAAGGTACTTCCAGACAGATGGGAAGACGATGCAGAGGTGGCAGGGTTAGGGTCTGTGTGGGGAGGTGCAGCCGAGATTTTGCTGAGGGTAAAATAAGGGTCTCAAGTTTATGTTCTTGTCCCGCCATTGGCTAGAAGCGGTAAAACCAGAGAGCGTGATATATCGAAAAAAATGAGGACTGTTTAAGCCGACTTGCTTACATCAAGAAGGGGTGGAAAAGGTGATAAATGGAATCTCTATCAGTAATATGCGAAATACCCTCACAAGAGGAAAGGGAAACAAAATGCACATATCTTACGTCTCAGCTACAGATGTACACATGATGCCAACGTGACACAAATAAATGTGATTCAAAGCGTACAAACACTCTAGTTAAGATGACCAGCTAAACTAATGTACAGTCAGACACAGACAGACGTACAGACGATCCAAAGGTACTAATTCCTATACAGATGATATCATGGAACACACAATGAAACAACGACGACCCACTGCAAACGCGCTGACGAATATAAACACGACAATGTGCTAGTCAAGCGATCTCCAACAACCGTCGACAATAATACATAAACACACAACCGGATGAGTTGGATGATGCAGCCTTCAGTGGCTGATGACAAGAGGAGGGAACACAAGCCAGGCAGACAATGAGTCAGAATTGGAGTGTGAGCAGATGGAATACGCGAGGCGAGTGTCAACAAGTCTGGCCTAAGACACCAACAATAACAGCAGGAGAGCCGACTGAATTTCCATCCGGAGCTTTGGCCATCCACTTTTTGTTATCCATGGCAACCCCAGCCTACTACACACCGTCAACGTAATTAAAGCAATGACAGGGTAACCGTTACCGGACAGCTGTGTCTTCTCTCCTATAATATAACAGCAGAAGAAGCGTAATACGCACCCGTTTAACCAGAGGTCAGAAGTCGACCAACAGTGATAAACATGTGTTTTGGCAGTTATAAACGCGGCCACCATCACCAACGCTGATTAGCAGACCTGCAGCTCGACAGTGATCTGCAGACCTGCCCCACAGTGACCTGTGACCTGCCCCCGCCCTGAACTCACACAATGCCTCAGTAGTCGGCCAAATCCTGCCACCTAGCCCGGGGCCTGTGCTGACCCCGCCCTGAACCACACAATGCCTCAAGTAGTCGGCCAACCTTCCACATAGCCGGGTGACCTGTGACCTGACCCCGCCCTGAACTCACACAATGCATCAGCCAGTCGGCCAAATCCTGCCCCCTAGCCGGGTGACCTGTGACCTGACCCGCCCTGAACTCACACAATGCCTAGTAGTCGGCCAAATCCTGCCAACTAGCCGGTTTGACCTGGTGACCGACGCCCGCCCTGAACTCACACAATGCCTCAGTAGTCGGCCAAATCCTGCCACCTAGCCGGGTGACCGGTGACCTGACCCTGTACTCACACGATGTCCCAGTTTTCGGCCAGGTCCTCCTGCATGGCCCGGGTGACACATAGATTAGCGTCCGCCCGCCGTCCGAACACCGACTCCAGCCACCTGGGGGTACACAGAGAGCAGGTCTGACGTCATCTCTCTGACGCTGTGAGCATCTCTGACGTCAGCGTGTACCAAACAGTCATGGACACGGCCCAACACAATTCAGCATCAAGTTCTACATTATTCCGCAATGCAACAGATCAAGGAAGCACAGAGGCCCAATACTGCGCGTGAGGAGCAGACTTGTGATTGATTCGGATTGAATCATTCTTTTTGGTTGAATCATTCTTATTTTACGTTAATTATTCATGAATCGATTCACCTCTTCATGAATGATTCAATGAATCATTGATTGAACCATTCATTCAAAGAAAATATTGTGATTGAATCATTCATAGCACAATTAATGATTCTTTTTGGGGGGGATAGCAGAAACTATTACAACGATAGCCCAGTCTAATAATAGGGAATCAAACTGAGTGAACACATGTCAAGATCACTTTCAGTACCTTTCAGTACCTTTCAGTATTTGGTCTGTAAACACCCTCATTCCGAATATATGCACTGCTATTTTGCATTTATACATTGCTAAGCAATTTTGATTGAATCATTCATGAATCATTCGTTGAATGAATCATTCATGATTGATTCACATAAGCCTGTGAATCGATTCATCAGTGGTAATGTTGAGTTGATTGAATCATGATTGAATCATTCATTTTTGCCGGTAAATGATAATTGAATCATTAATTAAAATTTGAATCAATCACAAGTCTGGTGAGGAGACCTTTATTTTCGGATTTCCTGACGATGAAAACTTACATGACACTCATTTAGTTTGTATTACAGAGGATTCAGATACCCCGGAGTCTTTGTTCAGCTCAGCCCAGACACAACGTTCTAAAATGACCTTCCCCTGGCAACAAGTAACGCGTCATCAGCAAAAGATAAACCAGGCGCATCGAAACCGATAAGATTTCGGAGAACTCGCATAATCGATGCAGTGCGATAACCCTCTCCGACGTAGGAGAGGGACAAATACGACCCTCTCACCCTACCCTGACTGGTGCGAGGCGCATCGTAACACATAGCGAGTGAACTACCGCATAACTTACTACTGCTGGCCGGGGGTATCTGGACCGAGAACGCACGCACACACGCACGCACGCACGCACGCACGCACGCACGCACGCACGCACGCACGCACGCACGATCGAACACACGAACCACGCACCAGCACGCATCACACACACACACACGCACGCACGCACGCACGCACGCACGATCGAACACACGAACCACGCACCAGCACGCATCACACACGCACACACTAACCTGGTGAGTTTGACAACAGTGCTGAGTCTGCCAACACTGAGCGCCATGATGCTA
>VOPJ01003107.1:0-10994 GCA_014673585.1 Semibalanus balanoides
AACCTCAAGGGGGCCGATTCGCCCCCCCCCCCGACAGTAATAGGGCTAAAGTCCCGGACTAGGCTAAGTAGATATTGGCGATACTTTACGTCAGCCTGCCGTTTAAAATCTGTTCTCGCTCGGACATGAACGGCGGTGTTCTTGTCGGTTGGACTAGCCTTCTTGCGCCTAAAAGCTCTCTCTTTCTCGCGCAGGAGATCACGCACTGGTCGGTCAAACCAAGGGGGGAATTTGTGCCGACGCTCAATCATTGGTATATGATCGTTGATCGCCGAAAGCACCATATCATAAAAAGAGTCACTGCGGTGTCGACGTCGAACTCGTCTAGAAAGTCCCATGGCAGGAGAGATAGGGTCGCACGCAGTCCGGCGAAGTCAGCGCGCCTATAATTGTACACCTTTGATCTCGTGGCTCGAGGAGCCACGAGATCAAAGGTGAACAAAGGAAAATCAAAGGAGGTGAACACAGTAAACTTAGTCGACACGGCCAGGTGATTCGAGGCAAACACCCTGTCGTGGACCTCAGAGTCAGCAGCACCGCCCCACGAGATCGCCAGGTCCAGAGTGTTTTCACAACGAGTTGCAGACGACACCGACTGCGTTGCTTGGCACTCGTTAACGGCGTCGATGAAAGTCAGTGCTCTGGCAGTTCTCCTCTGGATCATGGGCTCAGCCGCTCAGCGTCTCTTGGCCAGGAAACCTCTGGCAGGAATCGCCCACCAGCAAAAAAGGATGGCCAGTCCGGCGCAGAGTTCGCATCAGCTCCGCTATCTTGTCCATATCGTGGTCAGCGTCCGGTGGACGTTAGCAGGTAGCAACCAGCACCGGGCGGACAGTCCCGATCTGAACCACTAGCACCTCGTAGTCCGGCTCCAGGTCCGGCCGGTGGACAGGCGACCAGCTACTCTTAACGGCGCAGGCCACACCGCCGCCCCGGCCGTCCCGGTCTCTTCGATACCAGACATGGTCAGGGCGTCCTAGCTGCAGCTCGGAATCCGAAAATAGTGGCCCCAACCAGGTCTCCGTGAGCGCAATGATGTCGTAGCCGGCGATTTCTCCAGCGTAGGAGCGAAGGGTGCCGAGTATATTATTGACGCTGCACACGTTCTGGCAGAGGACTCGGAGCGTCCGTAGCTTGTTTGCCGGACCGGGGTTTCGCTCGACATCCCCAGACAGCAGACAGCTCAGCAGTAGCCAGAAGCAGCCAACCGGCTTGACGGGCTTGCGTCGATGGAAGAGATGCGGCCAGGAACCACCAGTCGCGAACCCCGGCACAGGAGCAGGAGAGCGGTAAGCAGCAGCGAGGTCAACCTCACTTCCATTGCAGTTGTCGCGCACTAGACTGATGAGAATGCGAACAGAAATACGAAAAAAAGACGCGCACGGAGAGAACCGAACACGAGCCAGCCCACTCGGGCCCGATTCGAATAGTACGAGCAGGAGCAGGCGCACTATCCCCTCGGACACCGGTAAGCTGTGACGAGCGCAGGTGGTGCGCGACCGAGCTCCGTGACCTCGGGTCAGCCGATCAAAGGGCTCGGCGGCCATTGCCGTGTTCACTCTCCCAAACACAGCTCCAACGCTAAGTCCTAGGTCGGGCGTGTACAGCAGCCTAGGTGTCAACAGGTCCTTACATGTAAGCTTGGTGCATGAAGATCTCATTCTCCATCGTTATCCATCGTTTCTTAAATTCACTGTCAAGCACGTGTTTTTGCACTGAATATTAAAAATAAATCTTGCAAAGTTATGTGGCTTGACTACAATAATTCTGAGTTTTACAAGAGCCTCGCTAATAATGTCACGAGTTCTTAAAACAAAAATACTTTGTGTTTTTGTATACAAAACTACCGTCGGGGAGAAAAAATCTTGGCAAAATGTATCACTGAATTATTCGTTTTTTATACGAATACAGCACTACGTTCTTCAGTTGTCCAGCCACCGGGCTAAAATTTAATGAACTTCATTACAAACCACGAATCACACTTCAAACACCACGTTAACCGTATTAAACACTCCAAAAATGTGGAGCTGGCTTAAGGCCACTGGCCATCTCGTTGCCAACCAGACAAAAGTGCTTGAACCAATATATATATATATGTGAGAACCAAGCATGGGCAATACCCAATTCAAATATCAAAGCAATACGATTATTTTTGACTGACATATATGGGGGAGCCGGTAGCTCTGTGGTATGTCCTCGGACTGCCACGCAGCGGCCCCGGGTTCGATTCCCGGGGTGCCGGTTCCGGGGATANGGATTATTGTTTAGGGTAAAAAGTCCTGTCTGTCCCACCTTAAAAAAATGTGTCAAATGTACGTAGTTTGTGGTGCAAAATATGAAGTGAATGCTGCTGAACACGATTGATGACCATTTTGTTTCTCACGAATTTCATAAAAAAATCCGTTTTTTAATAATTTGGGCTGATGACGGTTCATATAAGGTAATTTTGGGAAAAAAAGAAAACCTTCACGCTGTTATAAGTAGGACAAGTGTATGGCTAATGTATGGCCAAAGGTAAAACAATTCGACAGTGTCTTAGTGACGTTTCACGACAGTCTTACAACGTTCAAAAACATTGTCACGACGTTCCTATAACGTCTCTCGAATGTTTTGTTGACATTATCACGACGTTCTTACAACGTTGCTAAGACGTTCCTACGTCTCCTTAATGCATGGGTGAAGTTTTCACGACGTTCTTACAACGTTATCAAAACGCTGCCATGACGTTTTTACAACGTCTGCTGAACGTTTTGGTGACGTTTTCATGACGTTTTTACAACTTTGCTACAACGTGGCAACGACGTTGCTGCAACATTACCACTACGCTCCTACATCGTCTCTTTAAGGTTTTGGTGACGTCATAAAGTTGCCATGACATTTTCACAACGTATCTTTAATGATTTGGTGACGTTTTCACGACATTCTTACAACGTTGTCAAAACGTTGCCACGACGTTCCTACAACGTATCCTTAATATTTTGCTGACATTTTTACGACGTTCTTTCAACGTTGTCACAACGTTGCCACGACGTTCCTAAAACATATACTTAATGTTTTGGTGACGTTCTCCAGATGTTCTTTAAATGTTTCCAAAATGTTGTCACAACGTTCCTATAACGTCTTTTAAACGTTTAAATGACATTTTCACGATGCTTGTACAACGTTGCTACGATGTTCCTACTGTGTTGCTACGACTTTAATGCAACGTTTCCATGGCTTTAATGGAACGTTGCCATGACGTTCCTGCAACATCTTCTGCTTTGATGACGTTTCCACGAAATTAAATCAACGTTGTTACAAAGCGCCTACAACGTTGTTAAAATGTCTATTCGACGTTACCACAATGTATCTACCACGTTAACACAAAGTTTATATAGGCACTATCCTGAGTAATTTCTCTTACGATGACACCCATTTAATTCGGAAGATCGAGACCCTCTCTAAAAAGGAGCTGAATGCCAGGATATGCTGTCATATTTAATGAAACATATATATATATATATATATATATGATATATAAAGATGATATATATAGAGTTAGAGATGATGAAAATGCCGGCCTTCCCTCAGAAAAGATGACCAAATCCATAAATAATGCGATGATAAATGATAATTTAACCCTCGCCCGTCTAGGGCAAGATCACTGCGTGACCGTGTAGGGGAAGGGTACGACCCCCTTGGCGTTTGGCTCCTTNATATATTATGTATATATGTATTGTATATAGGTACAATATACATACGTCCAATATGCATCTTTATCTAGGTATGATGCATGTCAATATATAAACTTCAAACGGCTATCATCTTGCCCTTGACATTGCCTCAATCACACATCTACAAAGCACCTGCACCTGTTGCATGTCCGCTAGTGCTGCCACTCCAGACTTCCTACTTGGCTTACAAGGATAACAGTCGTCATCTCTCCCTTCCACACATGGGTTAGTCAGAGAGGCCGCCGACTGCGAACGGAGACACCTGGCGGCCACCTCATCGACGCGACCGTCCCGCGCGATCGTATCGGGGTTAGTGGGTGCTCGAACCCGCCCCAGAGCCCCTCAGAGCCCCTCTGTGAGACCCACAGAGACCCTCTGAGCCCCTCATATATCCTCAGAAACCGCCTTGGAGCCCCCTTGGAGCCCCCTAGAAGCCCCTCGGACCGCCTCGGAGTCCTCTCGGACCCCTCGGAGCCCCTCGGGACCCCCTCAGAGCCCCTCGGGACCCCCTTCGACCCCTCGGACCGTCTCGGAGCCCATCGGAAGCCCATCGGAGCCGCTTCTAGCCGGCCTGAGACTCGCATCTGATTGACAGCAGACACCGGGCCGGTCAGATATCCTCCCCTGAGTCTGTCGCACGACTGGCAACCCGCAGTGCCGGCTCAGTGTTGTGGTCCACAGCCGCCGGGGATCAAGGCGTAACGAGAAACCGCAACACGAAACGGCTGCCCCACTTCAGAGGGCACATATTGAGTCGCCGCAGCACTGGGATGGGGCGCAACACAGCTTCGATGCATTCGGATGAATTGGTAAAACGGTTGGCTAGGTGGTGTGCCTTGCAGTGCTGCTTAGAAAGAACAAACAAGCAGAATAAACATAACTGTTCACCGGCCTAGAACTCTGCTGCAGCAAGGCAGGTAAACCAAAAGTCCTCTGCTCACCAGAGATTGACTGGTCTGTAACGGACCCTGCGGTTTGACCAAACTGACCAGGTCTGACCCAAACTGACCGATTGACCATGACACAGTCCCGCCTGCTGTCACCGTGGAGTGACCAGGCAGATAAATGGTGGGAGCGGCCACGTGTCCGTCACGACCATGCGGTACACATTGCAGGGTTGGGCCCCTGGCATCCACTCGGCGTGGGAAATGGACACTTTTCGACACAGTGGCAACTGCTGTTACACACTGCAGTCAGTTATCAACAGCTGAGGCCCGGCCATCGGAACGAGTTATGTGGGCTTCTTCGCCGCAAACGGTACCTTTAATGGCAACCGATACTTCGCTTAACTATTGTCCATAGTCTGCTCCACCACGGCCGCGACTTTCACCGTCCACAGAATGCTGAACAATCGGAGGTGAGACCACCTCAGAGAGCCGGCATAACTTCGGTATCAACCTGCACGATTGCTATTGGTATTTGGTATTTAGCACCATCGTATTTTCATGATTAGTGAAAAATACCACCCGAATCGTCGAATCTTTATATCACCGATAGACCACAAATGGCAGAACGAGACACTGACTAAACCGGTAAACCACAGTCATGTGCATTGTTCAATGTGCATAACAGGTCATGGCTTCCCAGTAATAAACACCGTCTGACCTTCAAACTCATCTCCGCACACCCGAAAACACTACAGCTGAGACCAGGCCCACACCCAAACTATCACAACAGCGCGGCGGACGAAAAGGCCACATCCTCCCTAAACACCACTGGCCCCGCGGCGGCCCTGTCAGGCCGAGGTCATGTCTCCGTGCTGAGAGCACCGCTCGCGGCTCACGACCCGTCACCCAGCCGAATCATCATCGTCACGGCTACCTGTGACGCACGTACCTCCCGGCGGCCCCGTCACGCGCCCCGTCACGTGACGGAATGCCACGCTGCGCCACGGCCGTCGCCGCCGCGCCGGTGGTCCACCTGGCCAGTCTGTAGCTGCCCGTCTACGTCCCGCTGTGCCCTGCCACACCCCCGCCGCGGGTCAGGCTAAAGCTCGGCTGACGCTGCCAGCGCTGCCAGCGCTGGCTCGCCACGGTCATAGTCAGCGCCGCTGTTCGCGCCGTGTTTGCAGGGTTCGGCTCTGCGGCGGAGGAGGCGGTGGTGGCGGTGGCGGCGGTGGCGGCGGTGGCGGCGGTGGCGGCGGATGGCGGCAGTGGCGGGCGGTGGCGGCGGTGCGGCGGCGGCGGCGCGGCGGCGGCGGCGGCGGCTGGTGGCGCGGCGGCGGCGGCCGGTGGCGGCGGCGGCGGGGCGGTGTTGGCGGCAGCTGTAGAGGTCCATGCGCTGGTCGCCGGCGCTTCGCGCCGCTGACGTCAACGCCAGGGGTGGGATAGGGGGGGACGTGTCTGATGATGCGATGTGTGTCGACCGTCGCCTGATATGCAGACGCCACCGCCGAGTCGGGCCGGCTGAGGACGCTGCTGCTGATACCGCAGTCGGGTTAGGCTGATAAGGTCCGAGTCTGTTGGTTCAGTGGCTCACTGTTGGGCAGACATGAACCCCGCTGCATTGAGTGGCAAAGTTGGGTGCTCTTTGCGACCAAAAAATGCACCGTGACGGCGTTTGAAGTGATTATCACGTCACTAATATTTGTCAAGGCCATAGGGAAATGCGCATTGTGACGATACTTCTGATAAGATTTAGCATCAGCGCATTCTTGACTGCATTAGCTAAGCCGATGAAGGAAAAACGGTGGATTGATTAATTGATTACCTACTGTCATACCGTTTCTAGCCACCCCGGGTTATATTGCAATGGAAGGTGTACCTACTTCCCGAGGAGAACCTACTTCCCGTACCTACTTCGTACCTACTTCCCGTACCTACTTCGTACCTACTTCCCGAGGAGGAAATGGAACCTTTAATCATAACGTCTCGCAAAGCATGGGTTTTCACCGATCGAGGCTACGTCAACGATTAATGATAAGTTGACTATGTCATCCAATTGCATCAACTTCTGCTCCATTCTTCTGTGGAAATACTCAGTACCACTTCTTGCCAGGCAGCTGTTCTATTATAAACCGTTATGTTCCCGGCACTATCCGATCACGGGCCACAGTATATCACACAAACACGAGGATGGTGATAAGTCAAACGTGTGACGTGATGGACTGTAATTATGTGACGTGTGGTGATGTGATGGGTGGATGTGTAAATGTGAGTGATGTGGTGTTGACGTGTTTGACGGTGGTGATGTGTGACGTGTTGACGAGTGTGACGTTGACGTGTTTGACCGTGTGACGTGTATTGACGTGTACCCACGTGTACTTGACGGTGTACGTGTTTGACGTGTGACGTGTTTGACGTGTGACGTGTTTGACGTGTGACGTGTTTGGCGAATGACGTGTTTGACGTGTGACGTGTTTGACGTGTGACGTATTTGACGTGTGACGTGCTGGGCGTGTGACGTGTTTGACGTGTGATATGTTTGACGCGCGATTTGTGTGACGTGTGTGACGTGACGTTCACCGCCTCACGTAACGGGCAGAGCGTCCGCGACTCCGTCGCAGCCCCAGCCGTGCAGGACGGTGGCCGAGCAGTTGCACCCCGCGAAACCCTGGCCATGGAATGGATGGAGCGGGGATGTCACGCGATCACGGTGTATGTACGCCTCAGGGTGCCAACACACGTCATACATGACAGCAGGTGTCAGCCGCGGCCGGACGGCCGGACGGCCAGACTGACGGAATGACACCCTGTCAGCCTGTCGGACTGTCGGACTGTCAGACTGATGGACTGTTAGCCTGTCGGACTGTCAGACTGTTGGACTGTCAGACTGTTAGACTGTCAGACTGTTGGACTGTCAGACTGTTGGACTGTCAGACTGTTGGACTGTCAGACTGTTGGACTGTTTGGACTGTCAGACTGTTGGACTGTCAGACTGTTGGACTGAAACCCAGGTACAGGTTGTTGGACTGCCATACCGTTGGACTGTCAGACTGTCAATCCGTCAAACAGTCAGGCTGTCAAACTTCAGTCTGCCAGACTGCGGCGCTGCAGAGTTGTGGCAGAACCGCTCCCCGCGGCAGGGGAGGCGACCATTTGATCGGCGTTCACTTCCTCCATAGCTGGTGTCTCTCTCAGTCGACTCAGTCGACTCAATCTGACTGCAACTAAGCGGGTTCATTGCGGTGATGAATCGCTGGACTCTGATTCGAGACACCAGCTTCCGGGTTCACTGGTCTGGACCCTGGCTCTATTTTTATTCAGGGCCACCTCAGACCTACGCTACTCAGGATTTCCTGCTTAACCCTATCTGCCGTGTATTTGCATTGTATGAGTCAAGTGCTGTATAGTTGATTGGACCCCTCCATCAGGGTACGTAGCCGGCGGCGACAGGGCGGGATCGATCGAGCATCCTGTCTGGACAGTCGTCAGCCGAGCACAGAGTCAACAGCCGCCGTTGCCGAGCACTCCTCGGCTTACTCCTCGGCCCGAGGACGACCGGGACCTCGCCGACCTCGCTGGACCTCTTCTGAGGCACGCGCAGCCGCGCGGCGTCGGCCGGCGGGCTCCTCCACCAGCACGCGTATATGGGTCGTCCCACTGCACTGCGGGCCCGCCTCGCCAGCGGCGACGGACGGCCAGATCAGCCTCCGACACTCGCTTCCCGTCCAGCTGAGCTGCGCGCCGGTGGTAACTACCACTGCTTACTCTGTAGAGTGGCGCCTGGGGGCAGGTCCACTGACCCGCACTGACGGGAGGGGGCGTGGACGGGAGGAGACACAAGGGGGCACAGACGGAAGGGGGCACTGACGGGAGGGGACACGAACCACAAGGGTCATGTACGGGAGGGGGCACGGACGGGAGGAGGGGAGGGGAGCTTCAAAGAGCCCGCTCGGCACCATGATCTGATGTATGTGCCTGGCCCGCCGGCTGCTTATGCATATCCGATAGCGGTGCGGCGATGTGTCGCACTGCTGACTGCAGACTGGACAGGCCCGCAGCGGCATGGCCCGCCGGCCGGCTGCAGACCAAACTAGGCAACGGCGCGGCGGCGACGCTTCCTCATGGTCCCAGAGAGCCGCCCTGGCAGGTCTTCAACGCCTTCCAATCGTCCCAGCGTGCCATCAGGACAGACCATCAGGTCCGTCTCACACCGGCCGCGCCAGGACGCCCAGGACGCACAGGACAGACGGGCAAGACACCACAGGAACCCCCCAGGACGACACAGAACGCCCAGGACAGACCCGGGACGCTCAGGGACAGACCCAGGGCACAGCAGGACCCGACCAGCGAACGCCCGGAACAGACCCAGGACGCTCAGGACAAGAGACCCAGGAGCACATCGGAACCACCCAGAGACGCCCCAGGAACGACCCAGGACAGCCCAGGAACAATCAAGACAGACCCAGGACACACAGGAACGCCCAGGCACGCCCAAGAGCAGACCCAGGTCACACAGGACGCCCAGGACGCCCATGATGCCCGTCGCCCAGCACATCTATGCATGTCCACTGTCCAGTTGGCCGCACAGTCAGCACGGAAACGCAGCGCGCCGTTACTCGCTTCAGTGACAGTCGGATGCGCTATTAATGGCGCGACGCTGCGCTGGGCCATCTGTCGCACGTTACGCCGACCAGCCGGCGGCGGTGACGGCGCACGGGAGTCATTGGACCCGCCGTTCGCAGCTCATCCTCACGGACGGCGTACGGCGGGGCGGCGGGGCGGAGTTGTCAGCTACTCGGTCCACCGCCCACCGTCCGATCCACCGCCCACGCTATACACACAGATACTATTGCCACTATCAGTTGTCACTATCACTATCTATGTCACTATCAGACCGAGGGTTCAGGATGTTTCACTATCAGACCGAGGGTTCAGGATGTTTCACTATCAGACCGAGGGTTCAGGATGTTTCACTATCAAACTGAGGGTTCAGGATGTTTCACTATCAGACCGAGGGTTCAGGATGTTTCACTATCAAACTGATGGTTTAGGATGTTTAACTATCAGCAGACATGTGCATGGATCTGAAAGAAGGATCTATGATCCCAGAAGATCTCTCGACAAAACGCGATGTTGGATCTATGATCCCACTGTATTTCACGACAAAATACAACAGTGGATCTTTGATCCCAATGACTCCCTCGATTAAATTTGGCAACGGATCTTGGATCCCACAGGATCTCATGATAAACAATGAAAATGGATCTCTGATCCTAACGGATCTAGGATCCGACAGGATACAACTTGTAAATTATGTTATAATTAAAGTATTTATATTCTTGACAAAATATAACTAAACGCATACGCCCCTGCTAGCTGCATTACAACGAATCGAAAAGTACTGACAATTACTTAAAATATGGGTTACGGAAATACATAAATGTATTGTGGTGGGTCTGGGATCCCAGTGCATAATGGTGCCTGCATTCTCGGATCACGGCGGATCCGTCGACCAATGCTGAAGACGGATCTATTATTTGAGTGGATCTATCGTCATATTGTGAAGGTGGATCTATGATCTCAGTGGATCCTGGATCCAGATCCCAGAGATCAGATCCCGGAATCCGTTTTTGATATCCGAGCACATGTCTGACTATCAGACCGGAGGGTTGAGGGTGGCTCAGTCGGACCATGAAGTGCCGATGTTACGTGCGTTCGCGAAATTCGTGATACGCGGACTCACTAGGAGTCCGCGGAATGCCTAGAAGCGGTCCACGGGTCACAACAACTCTTAGTGAATCCCGCGGATTCCACGCGCGTGATTCCGGCGGATTCACAAGAGTTTTCAGTCAGATCACGCCGGGATTGCCTGAAGGTCCGCTGAGGAGATCCGCGAATTGCCTAAGTGAATCCGCGACTGATCGATTACATTCGCAGTGATTTCGCGAATTGCCAGTTATTTGCGAACTACTGGAGTATTGAGGACTAAGGCCCCATGCCTCAAACGCATTATGCGCTTGTTTATAATAATATGAAGGGAAAGTGATATTAACCATATGAACGCAGCGGCTCTCTAAGTCTCTACTGGTCACTGCAGAAACTGTAAGTCGTAAAAGAGGGCAGCAATAGTCAACCAAGTCACTTGTGATCTCAGTAGTTGTCGTAGTCAGACTTGTGCTCGGTGGAATCAACGGGCTTGACTTGCTCCCGTCACAGCCTCAGCTCTTCGGATCCAGGTAACGATCGGGGCTCGCAGCTCGCTGCTGCCACATACTTCAGCTGAGATGCAACTTGTGTGCATAAGCGAGTTATAATCTGGACCCTAAATCGTATTTAGTTTATGCATTGGGCATATAGTTTAAGTAGTAATTAAGTGTCACGTTAAGTATTTCTAGTT
>VOPJ01003108.1:0-43674 GCA_014673585.1 Semibalanus balanoides
GTGGTCTGTGGTTTCCAGCGTATAACAATACGTTCAACGTAATACAAAGCTGGGTATCATTTAGCATTAATTTATTGTAAAGCTATTTGTGATAATGTAGTGTCAATGAAATAGAAACTGGCCTAGTGGCGTACCGAGCATTCAGGACATGCCCTGGCACTTTTAACCCGAGGAGCCCCTGCAAAGCTGGCGCCCTTGGTTTTGTTTTCCGGAATAACCCCCTATACTGTTAGGAATGATTTAAGTGTATCCCCTCTCTCAGAAAAAACGTCTATTTCCGTTGATAATACCATGACAAATCAACATTTTGTCAATATTGGTAGGCCCCCGTCGATCGAGTGGTGCCTCTCAAGGTATAACCCTCGCCAGTGGGGAGGGGGTGAGAGCCACCCTTCCGGTTATTTCCCTAGGAATATAGGCAAATCTTCCGGGCTGTTAATATATGAGTCCACCGATCACCAGTGGCAGAACCGTGTTTTACAGTGAACCCTAAGATCCCTAAACAAAAGGGTAACCAACTTTTGAACATGTAGATTCCAGAGAATTTCAAACACCTACTTACAACAGTATGACCCAATTGACTCTTCAGAACGCTCGTTACTCCCAAGGTCGTGTTTGGCGAAAACTGGCCGCCCTCCCGTTAGTACACGATCCTTGAAAACAGTTATTCGCCTATTTGCCAGTGAGTATTTGTGGAGTTTAGTGAGCACAGTACCAGAATGGTCGTCCCAGCCGATGTATAATAGCGGCTGGACCGTTGTGGAGCTTTTTACTTGCACAGAGTTGCGGTCCCTCGAGGTTCGACAAACGTTTCTCTCCGATGTTACCATGCTCAGGTATTGACCTCCGAACTTCGGATGTGGTCCTCCTCCATGACTAGTCTTTATTTTGAAGCAGGATGTCATGTCCACGCATGTTTGATTAGTTGCAAGACGTTCTGTGATGCTGATTGTTCAAGGGTCTTGCTCATCCAAATGGAATTTTACACATTTTACTACCCACTATGTTCCACAGGGGTCGTGCGCTTCCAAAGATCAACCGAGGTCACTGACCTCAAATGACCTGACATGACCTTTTTAATTTGGCTGTTTTTAGGTCATTTTTGAATGCTGATTTCAAATGTGGCGTCTATTTAGCATTCTAAGATGTTCTTTAACGATGTTTGCTCGATTACTTCTCATTTTTTTACATATTAACGATTTGGCGACATTTTGGCTTTGACATGACCTCAGAGGTCACCTAATGACCCAGACAGTAGAAACAAAAATCACTATGCTCAATCATGGCTCTGCCGGCTTTCGTCACCAGCCCTAAACATCACACCGACTATAATAATCTTTCAATGCGCGAAACCTCTAAGTGCTCCATTCTATGCCGTCCGCTGCAAACACTATAGGAGTGTAGGTCCGTACACATGCGCCCCCCCCCCCCTACACGGTCACGCAGTGATCTTGCCCTACACGGGCGAGGGATAACGCCCTGGTCCTTTGTGAATTTCTGCGCACGCCACTGGAAACTGGGATAGATTATGATCAGGGTTCGCCATCATCAGATGGAACCCACATAGGTAGACGCCACTTATAGCGCCCATGGTTAATACGCCCAGCCGCTTATAACGCCCAAGTTGTCCCGTTTCGGAATTTCGCTGTACAAAAGTATAGGCAGAAACTCGGCTTATAACGCCCACACTTCGGTTATAACGCCCAGTTCAGCGCGCGCTAAGCCATCGTGTCGCTCACTCCTGCCGGCGGTACAGTGTACAGTGAGTACTGAGTACACGTGTACCGTGTAGCGGCTGTGGTGCAAGGGCGGATCCAGGGGGCAAAGGGCCAAGCCCCCCCCAAAGGTCCTGAGACTATGTTTTGCCCCCCCCCCCAAACGGTCGGACGTATAGCTGCAAAAAATGCTTTTGCCACAGTCAAATACAGCCATCCACAGTGAAAACTCGAAAATTTCGCGCCGCTTCGCGGCATGACACAACATACGCAATTGTATAATGTTTAATGATAGAAATTGGGAAAAATGGGAAAATGAATTAATGAAGTGTCTGGCGGTCTCCCCTTGGCGGTACCTATTTGCTAGCCCCAGGGCCCACTCTGTTCGTAAAATATTAACTTTCAAGTGGGCTACATGTTAAGCTAGTCGGCCGATTTCCGAAAAAGGTGACACGAACGCAGAGACGCGGACATCGGCACCAGGAAGCTGCTTCTGCGGTGCTCCAAGTTGCTGGACGAAAAAAGGTTTGGGGTAAGTGGATTAGTGGGACCAAGGCCAGGACATCTTCTCCAACAATCCCAGGTATTCCTCCCCCAACAATGCTCCCCCAGACTTCGCAAGCACCATTTTATGTGCGGAAAAGCCGTTCTAGCCGCTTTGCTGTTTTCGAATCTTTCATTTTGCACTGTTACCAACTGTGTGTTGCGTTCGGTGTCATTATGTTTATTCTGATTATTATTTCCCAAATATACACTACCTAAATTATTAATCAGCTACTGCACCGGATCTGATCCGGATGTCACATATTTGCCGACAACAATAGATTTTGTTTAAAAATACATTAATTTTTCAAAGTTTTCATCATATCCGAGATGTGCAACAGGCATAGGTGTTATCTGAGTTGGTTTCCAATTTCAATTTCGTCTTTGTCCTAACTTAAAATTTAATCACTTTACGGACTGCTGCGCCGGCGTCAGCCGATAGATCGGTCGCCATCGTACAACAAGCCTCGCATCGTCTTCGTTCATGTAACGGTGAATTGAGAACAGCATTTAGTCTTGTGTATTTCTCTACCAAGGCCGAACCGTTATGTTTTGGGTAGTCAGGGAAACCCGTAAAAAATCGCGCCGCTATCGCGGTGCTAAATAACACAAATATATATATTTTAATTCGAATATAGAAAGTCCACCAGTTACAAGACTGCTGCAAAGGCTTAAATGCACGCAAAAAATGAAGTACATTTTTGCGTCATTTCAGCCCATCCCCCACTCAAAATTATCGGTGACGCCCTTGGGTACACTTGACAATTTGAATAATTTTGCTCTGGTACTGTAAGGCAATGTTGAAACAACACAAACTGCAAGCTTACATTTTTTCGACCTTTTTCGATATGTAAGGAAGTAAAAAAAAAACGAGAAAAAAAAGAAATTATAAGAAATCGTGTGGTTGCAAAATAAAGTGGACCAAATCCGGGAATAAATTTGAAATTGGGGGTAGGTAAGGTCCGCTAAAAACGGTTTGCCCCCCCCCAAACGGCCGGCTGGATCCGCCCTTGCCGTGGTGCCGCGATTTTTCTTCTTGAGTCGCATGCTGACTCTGGCCGCACCGTGCCGCGTTGGAGCCCGCAATTACGCACATCGGCCCGGAAGTGATTCGGGGGATGTGCCGCCGGCGCCGGCATTTCTTGAATTTCTGCGTGATTTCTCGAACTTCTGCGTAAACAAATATACTAAGAGCGAGGAAGCTAAAGATGGATGATTTTATTCAATCTCAGGTGACAATCAGTTGTCTTCTGGTTGTTAATGTGACCATATTAGGAACTTTGGATAAAGCGCCCGTCTACTATAACGTCCACACTTGTTCGGTCCCAAGGTGGGCGTAATAAGCGGCGTGTAATGCAATTTCCACTTAGCTGCTCAATCGCGATACCGCCCCCCCCCCCTCCGAGGGCCAAGTGCGGTAATTACTAATTACCCCTTATTTGAGAATCACTAGTATCAGTGGCCTTTTACCCGTATTGTTCGTAGCTTTTCCCAATAATTGCTTCGGCGAGTGCCAGGCCGTGCGCTTGAAATTGGACGTCTGTTGATTATATATATATATATAAATATATATATATATATATATATGTATATATACATATATATATATATATATATATATACATATATAAATAAATATATATATAATGCATATAACCAATACGACTTGTGACGTCACCGTTCACGACCAATCAGAGAGATTACGTGACTTTATTTAAAAAAAAAAAACGGAAATAAACATGAAGACGTTGCTTAAATTCATTATTATTCATATTTTTATGTTAAAAACTATTACGTAGATTCTAATTTTGCTATTGGCGAAATTATGATAAGTCGTCCACTATACGTAAAAAGCATGTATATCCAGAGCCTTCTTAATCTGCATGCAATTTCGGTTTGGTTTGTGGACCAACACCGCATCCTCTTTGGAATCATGGTGCTGTAACTCTCACTCTGTTCCTAGGGTTATTATATGGGGGCCGGTCGACTGTTTCAGCGGCCCGCCCAGGGATTTGACCCTGGGTCACCGGCACAGAAGACAGGAATCCTCCTGCCCCTGCGCTAGATCGCTCCCCGCATGCAATTTGGAACTCACAGCTGCTGAGATAGAATACGATTTGCCGAAGGGTAGCTCAAGCAGCACACACACACACACTCACACTGTATGGTATCCGAGAAGTGCATTCCAAAAGAACGATCGATGTTAATATGGTCATTGGTCATGATACAACGATATATACCTATGCCGTGCGCTGTTTTCGAAATATAAGGTAACAATGACTGAAACCATTCTTTGCCATGGACATTTTTGAAAAGTTATTTAATATTATCTGCACGGCTATTGTCCCTCTATCGATAGTTTGAATACCTTTATACGTTACAAAACAACACGTTTTGGTGTGACGCCGGCGGTGGGCCAATAACATGCGCCTCGCTTATACCTCCACTACGACACAATACCCACACGCTAAACGGTCAGACAAACCGAAGCTTCGGTGGGATGGAGAACAGAGATCAAACACATGATCTCTGTTCTCCATCCCAGCTTGTTATCTGCATACAATAAATAAACACAATTAATCACTGGTGGAGTTTTAAAATAAATTGTGGGGCAAAATGTCAAGTTGAGTGGTTGTCAGGGGCACAGCCAAACCTTCGACAAGGGGGGGGGGGTCAGGCAATCACAGGGCCCCCTCAGAAAAAGCCCCCCCCCCCACAAAAAAAAGAAGAAAAATGGCGCAAAAAAAACTCCCGATTTAGGCCACTTTATTTGGCAGGGCCCAAAAAAGTCGCAAACAGGGATGTCGCCGATAATTTTTTTAGATGTAAAAATGTTCCAATGGGGGGGGGGGAGTGGCCCCCTCTGCCCTCCCTTGGCTGCGCCCCTAGTTGGTTGTTCTAATAATTGAAGTAAAATTGCAAAATTTAGTGTCAGGAACCGTTCAAATTCAAACAAAGTTGTGGGGCAATTACAAAGTTTAGTGGGAGAAGACAAAACAATAAAAGTGGGACAGTTGGCCCACCATCTAAATACGATAACTCTGCCCATGTGGCGTGCAATATATCGTAATAAAAAATACATAACGTTGGTATGCACAGCTACATACAGCCAATTGCTAATTACAAAAAAGAAGAAAAAACTCTAGTTCCAACACGACCGGACACGCGATCCATCCCGGTTCTGGGCGGCGCCTGGGAGCCTCAGGGCTTTCCGCGTTTGCCGCCTAAGCCGCAGCTTGCGGCGGCCACCAGCTCGTCGGCCTCCTCCTCCCAGTGATCCTCCTCGACGTGCCAGTAGCGGCGCGCCGCCCACAGACAGCCGTCCTTGATCACCTGTGCGGTGGAGAGCACCGAGACGCCGAGCAGCAGACCGAGCAGACCGCCCACGTCCGCCAGGAACTGGATGCCGCTGTAGGCGCGGTACTGGGCCGCGCTCGCCGTCAAACCGGTCGGGTAGTAGATCTGCACCTGGCTGATGTTGTTGGAGAGGAGCTCGGCAGCGCCGCTGACCGACATGACGTACAGGCTGTAGAAGTTGTTGTCGCAGGGCCGGATGCAGCGGGCGAGGCAGTCGCTGTAGAGGGCGTCCTCGCGGCGCACCACGCTGCTGATGAGCGGCTCGAAGCTGGAGGCGTTGCTGCAGAGCGGCTGGGGGCCGGCGATCCACGGCGGCCGGCACTCGTACTTGGCCTGCAGCCGGTCGGCGATGCAGTTGTAGTGGCACGAGGCGACGTTGTAGTCCTTGACGTCGGCGCAGGAGGCGTCCTGGCGCTGCACGGACGAGTGGAAGCTGCTCTCCAGCTTGGCCTGCACGCGGTCGCCGGTGAGCACGCTGAGTGAGTCGTACCAGCCGAGCGACAGGTCGGACCAGTTGTACTTGGGGTCATGCACGGTCACTGTCCAGCCGACGCCCATACCGGGACTGACGTACTCGCTCGGGTCGCTGCGCAGGTACAGCTGGATGCCAGTGGCGACGCCGGGCCGCGGGTGCAGGTCGGCGCGCGGCCGCAGCGTGGTGCAGCCGCCCGACAGCGGCTGCAGCTGCCAGCTCAGCTCGAACGAGCGCAGTCCGCCGGCCAGTCCCGCCGACACGGGACAGACGCCGTCGTTACGGCCGTCTCCCAGCTGGCAGGTCATGATGGTATCCACCGGCGAATAGCTGGCCTCGGTCCACAGCTGCTCCAGCGTGGCCGTCTGCCACGGGAAACTGGCCCAGCGCGCCTGGAACGAGCCCGAGTTGCGGTCCCAGCTCTGGTTGTAGCGGCGCACCACCGACTCCTTGAAGCCCTCCATGTGACACACAGTGATCGCCGGGTAGTACATGCTCGTGTTGTAGACGCGGCGGCTCTCGGTGCCGATCGGAGGGTTGGTCAGCGTCTGGATGCGGTCCACGATCTGCGCGATGAGGACAGCCACGCAGAGGAGCGCCACCAGCAGCCAGATGAGCTGCAGCTGCAGGTGAAGGCCGCGCCGCGACAGCAGACGGCGCCACAGCGGCGGCCGCGGCGGACCCGCGCGGCTCGGCCGGCCAGTCTCCACTGCTGCCGATCTCGGGGATCGCTGGGCAGAGGCAGAGCTGCGAGGCTGGCCGGCAGGCGCGCGGTCTCCGAGCCGGCCACTGCGGATGATGATGGTAGTGTGAGGCCGGCGAGCTGACGGTGGCGGCTCCGGACAGCCCAGGTCCACGTCCTCGGCCACGTAACACTTGGAGGCGCCACTGGTCGGTCGCTGAGGCACGCCCATCGTCAGTCCGCGGCGCTCTCTGGTGGCAGACTGGTGCCGACTCCAGGATGTAGTTACCGTTCATTGCAGCCCCGACACCATTGCACCCATTTAACGCCGATAAGGACTCGAGTGCACGCGCGGTAATGAAGCTAATAAATCACTCAGACCGCCACAAAACGCAATTCGGTCGGCTGTGTGGGCCAGACAGCGTTGTTGTGTCTTTTGTCCCGCCTTTTCAGAGAACACAGACCAGTAAAGTTCGGAGTTTGAAGCTTGTCTGAAGAAGACCTTAACTACCAGAGGCTTTCAACCGCAAACTGCGTTGCGAATGATGCAATCGAACGTCAAAGGAAGTGCCACATGATAGGTTCACACAGTCTGAACTTTTCAGTGGGTCACAAGAACAAAGAACGGATGCAGCCCAATGACTTGCACGTGTACCAAATTACAGGATTTGTTAATAGCACAATGGCGTCATGGATTGATCCGTTTAGAAACTAGTGTTGTTACTGGTGAAATGAATGCTCGTGTATGTAATATATGCTATTAAGGTGGTTACATAGAACCCATGTGCGTCTTTTCCCACGGGGCGCTATAGCAGTCTAGCTGCCGTTTTCAGCCATAGTCAAAGCATTCAATCCAACTAGTGCCAAATGGAGGGTAATCAAGCCGGCCCGTTTCGGAGTCGGCTGAGCCTGAACGGCTAATATGACAATGTCGTGTCGTGGAAATATGTAGACTGCACTGAAATGCTGCCGTTTAAATGATTCTAAAACACCACTAACACAACACAACCACCACTAACACAAATGTTGCATGCTCCATGCAACACAAGCGTTATGTAGGCAATGGCACATACGGGTTAAAGTGAGCAAACGGCAAACATGGTCCGTGAGCAAGCAGGAGGCGAATTAACATTAACACGCGCCGGGCCGGTGCTCGCCGCCACCTTCCTCGGGCCGGGGGGGGGGGGGCGTTTCGACGCCCCCTTCTAACTCAGCTCCTATGGACCTAGACATAAACCAAAAACACCATTCGAGAGCTCGTCAAAAGCGATTCCGAAACTATTTGGGTTACAAATTTATCAGGTCAATATTAGGGTCACCAGAGGTCATCAAAGGTCAGATTTTCCAGATTTAGGACTTAGCTCCAGATACCCCCAATTATCTGGGAAACTATAATAGCTAGGAGAAAACGAGTAAAGGAGGAATAGATAGCTATTGAAATTTGCAATCGCACCCAGGTCCTCAAATTTCATCTCAGGTCAATAGTTCGGGCTCCAGAGGTCATTCAAAGTCAAAAAGGCTATTTTTTGCCAAAAATGTTTTCACGAATAACTGTTTGTTTAAGTGAGATTATTTAAATTATTGTGACACCATCGACATCGTGTTTGTCTCGTCAAGGCACTTCGAATCATGTATATGGTTACCAGGTTAGGTCAACCTAGAAATTTGACCTCAGGTCAAGGTCAAGTATTGACCCAATAAGGTCATGCTGCACATTGGGAGACGCGTCTTGATGAGATAAACACATTGGTGTTTTTTACTTCTCTATCTTAATTGTATCGAGAGTTATAGACAAAAAGGTGTTGGTGACCTCGGATGACCTCGGCTGACCCTGTAGGGATACCAGAACAAAGAATGCACTTCGGTCTTCAAGAATGGCCTATGATAACATGATAAAGAAGGAATTAGTCTGATATGCGTATCCTAGGAATAGAAAGCATTTGAATATTTCCCCATTGACTTATAATGGAGAGTTCAAGAAAATGACCTGACCTTAGAAAAGCGATATTAAAAATCCGAGATAAACGAACTATAGGTAGTAATGCTCTCATGAAACCCTGTAAGTACGAAACCGATCAACTAAAAACTCTGGCTTTGGTAGGACCGCAAACTTTTTTGGAGTGGGGTCACATGACCCGGCCTGAATGACTGCAAAGTAAAAACAAGATATGAAAAGGCTGGGCAAAGGATGAATGAACAGGTACTGAAAATTTGGTGGCGCTATCGCGCCGCCCGTTTTTCGCCGATTCCGGAAAAACGCTGAGAGGAGGGGGGGGGGCGTCTAAACGCCCCCCCCGGCCCGGCGCGGGTTAACACTAAGGCGAATTAACAGCCAGATGGGTATATTACAAGACAATGAGCAATTATATATTGCTACTAACTTTGTCCTCATATTATGTTCGACAATTCAAATTGAGCTCTAATGTGAATTAGACCTTTGAGGAATACATACAAGTGTAAAACTGTAGATCATGTTCCTTGCATCCAGCGAATTCCTTATCCTTATCAATTGGTTTGATTTCATACCAGAGCATCAACTTTTACTGATCTCCAACACAAACCGGAAACCAATCCCTGGAGAACGGCTCAGGTTGTTTTTCTATAGAAAAGCACAATTCTAAGGAATAGTGTTATTTCAATATAAAAAACAACCTTCGGTTACTACATTATCTTATATATGAGATGGTGGTAGAATAGAATATGCCATAATCATGAAATTAATGATGTAAATGATCACTAACATGGCTAAGTTTATTTTGTATAAATAATGGCCGAAACTAAATAATCGAGCTTTCGTTTTTACAAATTTTCCAATATATTTTTTCCAAGCGGACTCATTTTTCATTTCGTTTTTAAAAAAACATCGAAAATGTTGTAAAAACGAAAGCTCTATTCTTTAGTTTAGGCCATTATTCATAAAAAATAAACATTGCCACATTAATAATCATTTACATAATCATTAAATTATCTTACCTCCCTCTATATTTGAGCTCAGATATGATCGAAACTCATTTTTCACAAGACAATAAATGATGTCGACATGTTTTCAAGGCCTTATGCAGTGAATGCACGGACGCAGGAGGCAGCTAGGGTAAACAAACTTAATGGTGAAATCGCGTCTATTTTGCTCGCATCGTATTATGTGACACAGATCCCCGTACATGGCTGTCACATGTCGATACCACCACGCTCCGCCGGTATGGATCGTAGCTGTTAATTCATAACGTGCTTCCCTCGCTTATAAGGTATCGCATACACATAGTTTATAACGTATCCAATGTGAATTTCGCTCAGTTCTTATCGTGACTATTCTCGATATGACTGCTGCGTGCACGCACATTTCTGCTACAAGCCTCCCGCACGATCACAATTCACCACACTTTGCATACATTGTATAATAATTTGTACATTCAAACATCATCAGCTGAAACAGGACCATAAGCAGAACACCACTAGCGAAAGAGACAGTGCCCTCTCCGGCACCGACAGGAATCGCCCGCCCGCATACTGAAAGATTCGGCACCTATCACAGTTTGAGCCCTCGTCCGCTTGGAAGCGCTACTCGCAGTCCGCCAGGCGGCAGCACCGCGCCGCACACGGCCCGCCAGGCGGCAGCACCGCGCCGCAAACGGCCCACCAGGTGGCAGCACCGCGCCGCACACGGCCCGCCAGGCGGCAGCACCGCGCAGCCGGCTCAGAACACGCGGTCCTGATAGCTGGAGATGCTGTCGACAACGACGCGCTGCTGCTGCTGCTGCTGCGGCTGCACGGCCGGCCGGGCGGGCATGCCGCGCCGCGGCGGCGCCAGGAACTCGAACATGCTCTGCTTATGCTGCTCCAACATACGACCCAGGTCGGTCGGCATCGGGTCCGTCCAGAAGAAGTCGTGATTCAGCGCCGTGTCCGAGTCGATCCTCTTGGCCGGGTCGAGCGTCAGCATGCGGTCGAGCAGATCGCATGCGTACGCGTCGCGCACGTACGGCTTGAGTCGCTCCTTGACGCGTCGCTTCTGCAGCTTGGGCAGCTGCAGCTTGTTGTAGAGCTCCAGCTCCTCCACTCCCTGCCACACATCCGGCCCGATGGAGCCGCACAGCTGCGAGATGAGCGTCAGCTGGTGCTGCTCCGAGCTGCCCTGCATGATGGGCGAGCGTGTCCACATCTCCGCCATGATGCAGCCGGCGCCCCACATGTCCACCGGAGGGCCGTAGTTGCCCTCGCCCGAGCAGCAGCTCCGGCGGCCGGTACCACAGCGTCACCACGCGGTTCGTGTAGCGGTTGCGCGTGCCGGAGATCTTGCTGAAAGCACGCGCTAGGCCAAAGTCGGCCAGCTTCAGCACGCCGTTCTTGGTGATGAGCACGTTGGCTGCCTTCATGTCCGCCGGTGGGCAGGATCGCGATCTACCTCCCCCTCTGACAAGTTGCCTAGCCAGTAGATCGTTAGTACGATGCGCCCATCCCACTTCCCAGCTGCTTGACAAATAACACCCGGGCCTCTTCTTGACGTGCTCGCCGCAGCGCTTGAACTGACGATTCCGATATGTGGACCTGAAGAGCAGGCGCGGCTCTATGGTCGTGCTCCAGAACTCGAGAGCACGCAGGCGCGTAGAATGGTGGAGCTGGTGGTTATAACCGTAATTGCGGGCCCCGGCCAGCACTCCACGCAGGCGCCACCCACATTCCTCCGTTCCTAAGCAGCTGCCAGGATGCGGATCTCGCGCAGCGCCGTGATCGGAAAGCCCTCCTTCTCGTTCTCCATCAGCACCTTCTTGAGCGCCACGATGCGCGAGCGGTCCGTCTTGAGGCGCGCCTTGAAGACCTCGCCGAACGTGCCCTGACCGATCTTGGCCATGCGCTCGTACTTGGAGACGTCGTGGCAGAACGGGTAGCGCAGCGACTCGATGTAAGAGTCCAGCTCGCGGCTGCTGCCGACGATACCCGAGCTGCTCGGAGACAGCTGGTACATGCTGACGACTGCTGGTGGAGCAGGGAGAAGGGGATTATAATCATGTTCACTTTGACACCCAATCAGTGGCGAACATTGGGAGGCAGCTCTGGTGTGTGACGCTGTTAGCAAAACATAGTGTCATGTCATTCTCATCCTATGCATTGACTGAGGTCCAACTTTGGGTAAACTTGGCAGGCATGCAAGAAAGACAGTCTAGGGATAAATATATACGTCATGATCCTAAATAGTTATGCAGAAAAGGCTATCCAAAATTAGTTACCTAAGGCTGTGTTGACATTTTTCTAAAAGATTACTCAAGCTTTACAGTTACACGACCAGCAATAGTTAAACGCCCTTAGAGGGTCAGGAGCAGAGCGGGCGGTTCCTAAGCGTTCTTTCACAATGTGCAAGAACACGTAAAGCTTTGATTTGAGTTATACAAGTTATAACCGAGAACATACTTCAACTGGATTTGGTGAAGCTGGGTGGCAACAGACATGGTAATTGGTACCATTTTTGCTACCACAATTATTGCGTTAGAGACATTTGAATAGCCTGAAGTTGAAATAATGCATGTTTTTTTAAGTAAATTTAGTCCGAATGTTTTGTATGGATGGCTTTCCGAGGTCAGGACCCGCGCTAAGCAGAGTTTGTTGCGCTGGTCCCTGACCTCACCCACCCTGATCCGCGCAATGGTTGGAGACCACGCTATTATATTTCTCTGCCGTTCAAAAGATTGCAGCGTACTTTTCTCCATTTTTCGGCAAACTTCTTAATCACAACTTTTTAATCCACCATTCCGCTCCCTAAATCGCAGCAGTTCACTTTTTCGTATTTATTGTTTAATATTCTTGATTGTTGTTCTGGTGACGTCACAACCTAGTGACTGATTGTTGCGGACTTGCCAAAGCCCTTAACCCGGCCGCGACATCCCGCCTTGCGCGGGAAGACGGTGCTTTTAGACATCCACGGTTTTTTTTTCTCTCGAGGCATGCGGAAAACGGCGTCTCCCCACATACGCAACAGCGTCGTATTGACCTCATGTCATCTCAGGTCAGGTTACCAGACCAGGTCACCGTTGACCCCAGCCCTCAAAAAAGTTATCGTGGTCGTACCACAGTCACAGTTTTTTTGTAACATGCAATCGCGGTGTAACACTTTTACGAATCTTCATAAGGTCCATTATATATCTACTGATTCATATCCAATTTGCATGTCCATATTTTCATGTGAACCGTAAATCGTCGGGTCAATTTCGGTGACCTCCCCATATATAACAGTCGAATGGTGGAAAATTCAAATGCCTTCCTGTTTCCAAGCGATACGCAGGCGAGTAGCAAGTCCATATTATCCCATTATAAGTCAATGGGGAAATATTCAAATGCTTCCTGTTCCAAGGATACGCAGGATAGCAATCCAATTCCTTTCAGATCAAGCTATTATAAGCCATTCTTGAAGACCTAGGTGCCATTTCGTTCAGTGATCCCTGCAGGGTGAGCCGAGGTCATCCGAGGTCAACAACGGTTGTGTGTCAATAACTCTTTACACAATCAAGATAGAGAAGTGAAATCGACACCATTGTGTTTGTCTCGTCAAGGCACGTCTTCCCATATGCAACATGACCTACTTGGGTCATCACTTGACCTTGCCCTGAGGTCAAATTTTTAAACCGTACCTGGTCAAATGTAATGCGAGTCGAAGCGCCTTGACGAGACAAACACGATGGCGTCTAAATTATTACCTTGTATTTATTAGGTAAAAAGCTATCGTGAGAACTGTCTTGCAAAAACGTTTTTTTCTTTGATGACCTTTGGAGCCTAAACTATTGTCCTGAGCTAAAATCTGAAGACAAGTCGCCATTGCATTTTTTTAAGAGCTTTCGACTATTTTTTCCCGTTTGTTCCTAGCCTTCATAGTTCCAAAGATATTTTGGGAGTTCGAAGCGAAAACCAAAAACTCTAAAATTTTACCTTTGATGACCTCTGGTGACCTCAACATTGACTAAATAAAAATACACGAAGTAGCTTACAATCTGCTTGTTGAGAGCGTTTAAAAGCTCTAACCCTCGTCTTTCTAGCCCTTTTAGTTTTCGAGTTAAAGGGGGAAAAGTTTTGTCATCGCCGCGCAGAAAATGCCGCTGACTTAAGTTAGGTTGTGACGTCACGACTGCAAGTACCTGAGCTTATTTGTTTAAGCTTTTGATCATTTCTGAGTTAATTTCGCATTTGTATTCCTTTTTTGTTTGAGTTTCCAAGATTAAAAATTATCCTTGTTTTTATGAGACCATAATGATGGTACCTTGCAAATTGGTCTCAACCCCATTCATGTTGGCCGGCAGAATTTGGAGACGAAAGTTTTACGTGCCCGACATACCTGGACGCGGTCCGCCCCGCTCACTGACGTCACCTGGCCTTCAATGCGACCACTGCCATCGGCCTTAGGCCTTCCCAGTCAGGAGCAAATAGCGAGCGCCGAAGCGACTCGAACCCGGGCTGCCACTACCAGGATAGGTCAGAAGTCCAGCGCTCTCCCACTGAGCTACAGGGGCGGACAAATAGATAAATCAATTTATATTCGAATAAAGGATGAGACCGAGATGCAAGAGTAATCCTGGAAGCCCAAGCATGAGCATGCATGACGTCAGTGAATCAGGGGGTCGACACGCCAACACAAATTGTGCGACTTTTTGCTCGGGGAGGGGCGGCACCTAGCACAGGAGGCGGCATCTGGCTGAAGGGGCGGCACCCGGTTGAGGGGCGGCATATTTTTTAGGAGCAACACCTGGCTGAAGGGCGGCATATTTCTGAGGGGGCGGCAACCGCATCGGTCCCTGCTGAAGGGGCAACAACCTGACTAAAAGGGCGGGCATCTTTTTGAGGCAGCACATGACTTGGATGGCGTCGTCATGAGGCGGCACCTGGCTATGGGACGGCGCTCGTCGACGGCGGCACTAGCCGTTGGGTGGCACATTGAGACAAAACAAAGTGATGTGGCTAGTCTGAATGGTCTGTTAGGCGTCAACACCACTGCAGTGACTGCTGCAACTAACCAGTTCAAAAGCCAAGTAGCTAGACTAAGACATACACTCGCTATTTTAGAATACAAATAAAAACCATAACAAACATTTGAGTAACCAAACAAAACCACTGAAAGGTGACGGTGTTACCCACCAACATTCACAGTGAGAAGATATTACAGACACTTGTCAACATAAATCCTCAAAGGGACATAACTGTGTCTGAGGACATGTGTCAATCTAAAAACTGAGCTGAGTTTTAAGCAGTATCCTAGGATTGCAAAATTTTGGTGGAAAACGACATCCTGTGTGCAATATTTTTCCACTCTTTTTCCCAAGTTTTACTGTGTATTTTGCACTCCCTAAATCAATATTTATTGAATAACTATAACCCTAGCACTGATATTAATAATCTTAATATTAACCTGAGAATGAAGCAAAAACAGGTTAGGAAGGTATTGCTATTTGTAACAGCCGATTCTGATTAATGAGTTTGGAAAAAGCCTAGTTAATCATGCTGTTTTTAGAATGATTTTTTAACTCTCTAAATTATTTTAGGTTTAATTTTCCACTCTTTTTAGTTATTTTTAGGCTGCATTTTCCACTCCGCACCCTGGCTTCAATGCAATCCGAGGACCCTGGTTTTAAGCCAATTTGTATATCATTTTATACATGCCTTATGTCTCAATAAATTGTACTCTCCTCTGTCTCTCTAATCTTCACAGTAATATTTAGACATATTGATATTGACCATGCAAGTGCATACAATTATTTAATGTGTTAAAGTAACGTGAACGCCAGAAATGTCAGAACTTAAGGTAACACCAGAAAAGTCAGAACTCCAGACTTTTCATGCTATCAGCAATATAGGCAGGTACCTACCTACCTGCTGCTGCTGCATCACTATCGTCTACATCACCAATATAATGATGTTTGACATTGACATTAGAACATGCCTGGGTATGGGATTATGGTTGTTTACACTATGCTCACAATGGGTCTCTTCCCGTCTCGCCTACCAGGAGGAGTTAAGGGCAAGTTGGAGCAGCCCAGAGCAGCTGTGTGGGAGCTGCCATGGGAACGACCAAAGGAGTTGTGTATCTTTTGACATTAACAAATGTATCAGCCATGTCCTAAATGTACCTATGACTCCAGTCTCCTCTGATCATCCCACTTCGATTCCGGGAGCAGGTTTCAGGGAAATTAAAGGTTTTGGGCACAGTCGGATGAGCTTAGAGCAACACGGAGCAGCCATGGGAAATACTGGACTTTGACTTGGAGGTTAGAGGCAGTTGAAGTCTGGAGGCGCGATGTGAACAGACACAATGTTTCAAGTAATAGGTATATAATATACATAAAGGGCAGTTTCGATTAGGTCTCATTAAAAATCAAGGGACTTGAAATAAGGTGAATAGAGTCTCGTCTAGGTGCCTACCTTGACCTTGGCTTAAACCCAAACCAGCATTAAGAAGGAAGATCTAACACGCTGATATCACTGTCAACACAAAAATGTCTTGGTGTGAATATCAAATACTGCAAGAATATAAGAAACTATTAGGAAATTAAGAAAAGCAGCACAAAGTGGAAGAGCAGAAATTGTGCGCAGTGCAAACTGCGAACTATAACATAACCTTGGCCTTGCCTAAGGCAATATTTACAATATGTAACTGCCGTTGCTGCGTCATGAATGAAACACACCTTTTCTTAAAGATATCTGCCACTAAATTAAAGTTACTGTCGGTTGGAACTGGAAGCCAAACCGTGGCAGGTATGTCAATAACTTCGGTATTTTTTAAATAAATTTAGTCCGAATATTTTGTATGGATGGTTTTCTGAGATCAGGACCCGCGCAAAGCAGAGCTTGCTGTGCAGTAGCAAAGTTACCTTGTTGTTGTGCAGGTCCTAACCTTGTCCTCATCACCTGATCTCACTACCCGATCTCACTACCCGATCGCGCAATTTCTGTTGGCCGACAGAATTTAGAGACGAAAGTTTGACGTGCCCGATATCCCGTCTGGACACGGTCGGCACCGCTCACTGACGTCACCTGACCTTGAGTGCGACTACTGTCACCGGCCGCAGGTCATCCCAGTCGGAGCAAATAGCGAGCGCCGAAGCGACTCGAACCCGGGCTGCCACTACCGCGGGATACCGGATAGGTCAGGAGTCCAGCCTCTCCCACTGAGCTACAGGGGCGGACAAAATGCAATGCATTAGGCAACAAAAATAATCTAGATAATATATAACCTAACCAGAGACGTGAAAATCGAGGGGGCAATGGGGGCAACTCGCCTCCTCAACTTTTAACCGGGGGGGAGGTCAGGGATGTCGATTTATATACTTTAGGGGGCTGCTCCCTCTATGTTAAATTGCCCCCCCCCCAATGGTGCTTTCGCCTCCTCAATGTCAATGGTAATTATGTATTCTGGTAATTCTGGACATGGAGGCGGAGTTGAAGGCGTTTGCCGCCCAGTCTACCCAGCGGACGAATACTTTCGGCCGATGGTAGAGCGACGTGCGGAGCTAGTGTGTGCGTGCACGGCGATGTCGGATACCGGACATTATCCAATGATTCATGTGATTTGAGAAGTTATTATTGTTTCTTTGTTTTATCTGATGCTGATGCGGGTAGGTTTCGTGATGATTTTCGTGATAGGTTTCGTGTCAAAGCATTTCGGATAGATTGCGTGATAATTGATATGATGGAACTTGCGGAGTTTCGGAGCACGGCGCTGTTGGGTGGATGCCGGACATCAAATGTTCCAATAGTGCTATGAAATGTAGGATAAATAAGTCAGTGAGTACCTACAATCATTTATGCGATTCAAGGAGCAACTATCATTTGTTTGTTTTTAACCCGCGCTTTGCCGGGGTCTCAGCCGAACACCATTGACCGGGGGGGCAAATATTGCCCCCTCGTTATCTCCGGAACCGATTATCGTAGCGAGATGCCCAAGGCGGCGTTCGAAAGCTCTTATTGAGAAACATCTCGAGCACAATACAAACAATTTGAACTGAGGTCACATCAGGTCAAGGGCGGGTCAAATGTCAAAGTCGAGACATTTGAGTTTATGAATCATACTTTCCATCCAGAGCCTTTGATTGCGGCCATGATCACCCAAAGTGCTCCCAAAGCTATGATACACAATACACATCCCGCATGGGCAAAAAGGAGATTTTTGGCAAAGGTCAAGGTCAGGTCACAAAGCTCACTAGGTATCCGAAAAAGATTTTCGAAAGTCATGTGACACATGTTTTATAAGCTGTTTTGTACGAAGACATCGATAGTGACAATTAATTTACCAGCTGAGCTCAGTGGCGAATCCAGAGGGGGGGGGGTGCATGGGGCCATGGCCCCCCTTGGGCCTCGAGCTTGAGGGGCACTCTGGCCGCCTGAGGGGGCACTCTTGCCGCCTTGAGGGGGCACTCCGGCGCCCGAAGGGGGCACTGCTTTGTCGCCTGAGGGGCACTTCTTGTTGCTGAGGTATCCTTGTCGCCTGAGAGGGCACTCTAGCCGCCTGAGGGGCACTCTTGTCGCTGAGGGGCACTCTAGCCGCCTCAGGGGGCACTCTGACCGGCTGAGGGGGCACTTGCTGACCTGAGGGGTCACTGAACATTTTGCAATAAAAAAAATGCTGAAATAGGGGCACCCTCCAAAATATGTGGACCCAAATCCGTCAGTTTTTCAGATTTGGGTATAGTATTTGGCACACTGCAATTGATGGCCCCCTCCGTTGAAGATTTCTGGATCCGCCACTGGCTGAGCTCATTTAATTGAAGTTAGTTTCAAGCTAAGGTCCAAATCAGGTAAAATTAGATAAAATTTTGAAATTGATAAATCTTAACCAAAAATGCATATTAACAGACCAGTTTTATCTGGAAAATACAGTGCCGACATTATTTTGTCTTTATCTTGTAAAAAACACTCAATTTCAAAATATTACGTCATCAGTTAGGTACCAATTACCATACTTAGGTAGGTAGGAGAGGGCGGGGCAATGCCGACCCCATAAGCATTTCCTCACATATCTCAGCTCATCCATGCCACTGGGTGATAGTTTTGACAGCATTCGACGGCCAAGAAATCAGGTTTAGATATGGCATGCAGGTAGATTGTTTTAATTAATGTGACTTTCGCTCAGATTGTGTTGAAAAAAATCGATGGAATTTCTTGTGTCAAAAATGTGCGGGTAATGCCGGACACGTTCGCAAGTAATTAATTTGAACTCTGAATGGCAGGGCGCGTGAACCTTCTTTTCTCTGAAAACTTGTTTATGCACGAGCAAACTTTTTTGAGCATTTTTGCGACATCACGTATGGTCTCACCCCTTTTCACGGCCTTTAGGGCGCATCTCATTGATTGTGGACCACTTGGCCCTGTCAGTTATTCGGATATAGTTGCGAGACATCTGAAACGTAACGGAACAGGATAAGGAAGCTTGTGTTAGTTATTGGAATGCTGGTAAAAATATTTAAAAGGAACATGAAAGTATGACCTGAAAACTAATCGTTGGTCGAACGGTGATGGGGAAATGGCGGACACGTGTCCGGCATTACCCCCGGGGTAAAGATGCCATAGAGCCCACGAGGTTCGCGCACGATATGCACTATGACTGTCAATTTTCAGAATCATTGCTTAAAAAGCTTGAAATGGAAAAATTAACAGAGAAAAACGGTTGACGACACTTGCTGTGGCCCCAGCAATGACGACAACATCATAATATCTTAGAAGGGACCCCAGAAAATGTAACTTTGGGCTGTATGAAGCGAATTAAAAACAGCTTATCCGTGCAAAAGCGGACTGACACTCGCCGACCATTTGCGGTCCCAAAGATGATTTAAAACAAATGCCAGCGATTATTACGCAAAAGTATTCTTTTTTGTATGGCGTGTCCGGCATTACCCACTGTCTGGTGTTGCCCCGTTCTCCCCTACTTATGGGGACCATTATTAAATCAAAAAGAAAGATACTGCTTAGGAAGCTGGTTTGGTATGTTTAATATGTGATTCTCTAATATATATTCCGTTTATCATTTTTGAAGAAAAAAATGTGACCATTTCCCAAAAAATCATTTTTTTTAATTGAGTGGGTCAAATTTTTCTTCTTCAAAATCCATGATTCCCATTTTGTTGGCCATGACAATTGCTACATTTTATAGTTTTGGGTTTAAATTTTAGTCAAAATGTGGTCTTTGTACGGCCTGTTTAAGTTTAGTTGATTTTGTCGTCAAACTCGTGTGGTAGTGACGTCATCAAGCTTGCTAATTCGAAACAAATGAACTACGATTTTTATATTTTGACACAAAATATTGTAAATTGATGTGGAAGAACAAGAAGGTACTGAAAGTTTCACGTTGATAGCGCAATTGTGTTTTGAGCTATCGCGAAAACTCGTCAGGGGGCAATATTTGCCCTCCCGGTCAAGAAGGGGCGGATCCAGGGGGCAATCCGGCCATTGCCCCCCAAGCAAAAAAGGGTGGGCCAACATATCTTTTGCCCCCCCCCCCTCCCAAAGATTATAAGTTCCAGTGAATACCCACATTATACAATACGGACTGCTTTGGTACTATTTGGTATTAACATGGTGAGTCTGGTACTCGAGGAAAGATAGCAATTTATCGTTAAGAATGGCTTTGAAGCACTCAAAATCCAGCTATTCACAATACAAAACTGGAAAATTTCGTGCCGCTTCGCGGCATCACACAAGATTCGCACATCACACCGGACACGCCTTTTATCATCTTACTTATTTGAAGTTGGGCCTAAATTGACGGAGGATATCGCCTCCAATTTTATGTACCTCTGTGAAGTAAGTCCTCTTTTCATTTAATCTGTATTACCCACTCCACATCATATCTTTTCGCGGATCCCAAATGAGTCCCTTAACAGCTCAAAAGGCCGTTGAGAATGACAGAGGGGCCCCTAGACGATCTGAAGGGCCCCTCGGCATTGAACTGTTAAAATACAGCTGTCAACTAAAAAATTCGCGCCGCTGCGCGACGCAATTTAGATACAACCTATATTATATGCGGGCTAAAAAATATCGTGCCGCTTCTCGGCGCAATTATGAAGTATGTTGCTACTTTCTTATTTGATTGGGCAAAATAGTTCGCCTTAACAATTTTTAAACCGCACTTTTAACACGCGCCCCGCTGGGGTATCCAGCCGAACGCGCCTTCGCTGGGGGGGGGGGGGGCAGATTTCTTCCCCCTCGTTATTTTCTAAACCCAATAAACCGTTTGCGAGACGCGCAATACGGCAATCGAAAGGTCTCATTGATACGCACCCAAGCAACGTTAGAATTTTCGAAATAAGGTACATTGTCAGTCAAGGTTCAGGTTAAAAGGTCAAAATGGAGATATTTTAGTTTTTGGTCCATATTTTCTATCCAAAGCCTTAGATTGTAACTAACTGAGCACAAAGTGCTTTCAAAGGTATCATGAAACTCCTGCATTAAGCAATCAAGGTCAATATCGGGTCACAAAAGGTCACTGATGGCAAGATGTCTACGAAAGTCATGCGACATATGTTTAATGGGTTGTTTTACACGTGAAATTTGCTAGTAAAAGCCATTTTGACAATCTGACACCATAAAAGGTCAAAGGCAGGTAATTTGAGGTCAAATTGTGAAATGGAAATTTTGTAACAAAAATAATAGTCAAGTTATGTCTGCAGAAAAACAAGCTGTGATATTTATTTGTCTCTATCTGCGTTAAAAAAAAGGTTAAAAAAAAGTTATTTGAAAAAATACGTCATGAATTACTTTACACTGGGAGTCATAAGTCAAAATTCAGATATTGCTTTGAAATTTGGTTTGGGTTTTGTTGATACTTAGTTCTCTTACATATATTCCGATTTTTGACATTTTTGTTTTGTGATAATTTTTCTGATTTTTTTATTGTATTTTTAGGGGTTAAAAACTCAAAGTTTTGATAATCCGATATTGCCATTTGGAAGACAATGCCATTTCCCACCTTTTGATGTTTTTATTTTGTATTTGCTTCACACCTCTATTTTCTACGATTTTCCAAACATTCATCGCTATTCCACCAAAAATAGCATGACATGACGTCATCAAAAGGTAATTTTCTTCCAAAGTTATTTATCAATTTCATCGAAATTGGAGAAGACGTCAAATTGATGTACGATAAAGTACTGCAAGTTTCACGTCGGCATCTGTCACGGTTTTTGAGTTATTGAGAAAATCCGGGAGGGGGGCAGATTATGCCCCCCCCCAGCGGGGCGCGGGTTAAACGCACAGTACAAATTTCGAGATCCATATTGTAGCCGCCGCCGGCCAAAAGCCCCCAATATCATCGGCAAATAGACACGCGCTTCTCCGTTGTCTCGTCTATATTCGCGCTAGTGTCTCAGTGCACGAAATAGGGCCTGTGCCCACGGTGCTCTGACACAATTTCGCCGTATTTCACCGGCCTGGTCAAATACGGCGAGCTTATTTGGGGATGTAATTTGGGCCCCTGAATAATTATGATAAAAAAAAATGTTGAAAATATGTCCCTCTAAAAATTATAGTGGGCCCAAATCCGATGAGTTTTTTAAGTGAGGCTTACCTTGTGCCCCCCGACCGAAAACTGCCCCCCCCTGAAGCGAGTCCTGGGTACGCCACTGAGCTGATTCAACATTGGTGTCGCTGGTTTCAAAGTTGATATAGCAGATTGCTGACTCCAGCATCCTACAATTTGGCATGGCATGGTCATGCCATACCTGTCACACTGCATTCGTCATCCTCGACCTCGTAACGGTACCTTTCATACGTTTTTGGCTCTTCCAACGCTTGAGAAGGGGTCCTTTCAAGGTGCCCCCCCCCCCTGGACGACATCCTGGATACGTGTCATGGCTCCCAGACTACGTGCGATCCCTTTCAGTCCGAATGAGGACCTTCTCAGCCTAGACCAGCATGTTAATCCCTGATAAAGGTCCTCCTCGTGGCCGGCGGGGACCCTCAGGCCGGTGGAGCGCCCTCTAGGGCCCGCCGAGGGTCTCCTTGCGACGACCAAGGAAACTCAGAGAAACTAGTTTAGCATGTTGAACCTGAAAAGCCACCTGGGGTTATCTCAGTTACCTCAGTCTCTGTGGGTTTATGGGCTCTTTTAGGCTGGTCGGGGACTTCTCGGAAAGATTGAGAGCCCTTCCGTTTTTTTATGTCAAAGGGTCTTCTCAGAAAATCAAGGACCTCCTCTGCACTGTCTCAGGCTCCCAGCCATGGTAGGGCTCACAAGGAAGTACAGAGGCTTTCGCATGCAGAGCGAGGGCCTTCTCAGACAGAGAAAGGGCTAAAATATCGGCCTCGTCGAGAACCCCTCAGACCAACGGCCTCTCAGCCCATCAATCATCATAGTCCCCTCAGACCAGCCAAAACCCTCCCAGGTCCCACTGAGATCCCTCAGGCCATCCGAGACTCATCAGGCCAACAAAGGGCCCCTCAGGTCCGACCGTGGCCTCTCAGGCCGGCTGAGGCCTCTAAGGCCGATCAAGGCCCTCTTAATCTGGTGGAGGGCCTTCTCAAGCCAGCCAAGGACCCCTCAAGAAATCAAGAGCCCAGTTCCAGCCAGCAGCGCAATATCCGAGCGGAGCTTCAGTGCCCTCAGGCGCTTGAAGAACTGGGTCAGGGGCACGATGAAGCAGCACAAGCTGAACTCTGTGGTAGTCTACCATGTCTATCAGAAAGAGAAGCGCGATGATCCTGATCGGGATATCACGCGCGAATATGCGTCCCTGAACGGTGCTCGTCGTTCCACCTCAGGGACGTTTTGATGTCATCTGAGATGATAGCACCGAAAGAAAATGTGATGCCTAGTACATTAATTCTGGTAACTAACTAACTAGATGTTAACATCGTTCGTACATGTCGCAAGAAATGAAAACAGTTGTAGTTGATAACTCAGTCATATTATGCAAAATTTTGGACTGTGTGACGCCACAATGTCACTTGAAAATAAAGGGTGTGATGCTCTATATAAAGAGTTCAAGTTTAATAATAAATCATGGTAATGCGTGCGGGAACGAGAAAGATGGAAATTATATCAGATATATCTTTATTACATAATGTTTCAGGCTGGGTGGGCCCTTTTGTTAAAAGGCTCTTTTTCTGGAAAAGCTGTCCCCTCCCCCAACCGAAAATATGTGGCGCTGGCCCTAACACCATTACCAGAGATGATAGGATGGGTCTGCTGTTGACCGATATGTGGACAGGCCAGGGCCTCGGCTAAGGAATTCTCACTGGGGGGGGGGGGCAATTATAAATATGTTGACGTAGGGACATATGGTAAAGCGCAGACACGAAGTCAGGATTTTTTTTCAGGGAAGGGGGCACGTCAGTGGTAGAATAAAAACATATTTCGCTCTCAGTCAAATTGCTGTTAACCGGTGTGTGAGGGGGGGGGTTAGGGTCGTTTGACAGCAGAATCACATTTATCTAGTTCAAATTTGTTCCTTAGTTACTCCGTGATACTCCTGTACTTTATAGGAATGTATACATTTGAAGTGGTGATAATGACAAGCATAAAGCGTAAAACAGAAATAAATAGTAGAGAACACAATATGAAGCTAAAAAAAATGTTTAAAAATGAAAAGAATCCATCATCAAAAGCCACAACCTGTTGTTGTCAATTGTTAAAACCGTTTGGAACCGAACAAGAAACGGAGCAAAGGGATCCACTGGCGCCACAGCTTTACCAATAAAACTAAATCAATCAAACATTACAACAACACAATCCTGACCGACAGAAAAATCTAAGCAATTTAAAAAAATTTAGACCCAGGCCTGCCGTGGCTGCGCGAGACGTAGTCGTTGCCAAGGAGGCATCTGACGCCCCCCCCCACAAACAAAAATGCCCAAATTGGATTAGACAGAATCAACCAATGTCGTTACATAGCGCCGTTAAGTATCTTCATGTCAGTTTGTCACATCGCTCAACATCAAAATTTTACGAAGGAAAGAAACATTGCTTCGCCACATTACCCGGTTTCATCGTGCTGATGTGATGAAGTTGGTGCTGGTAGGTATGCTCCTAAAGAACCAACGATTTTGAGAAGCTTGGTTTTCACGGATCACCATGGCGAAACTATGGTAGATGTTTGTGTCCGTTGCCGGATCTAAGGCCAGAAACAGGGAAAACTCATTAATTGCAAAAACAATGTTTTGTTTGTTGAACATCCACACAAATATCAAGCAATAAGCAATCCATTTGTGTTTTGCTTTTTAGAGTAAATTGGGTGAAATAATGCACTTTCTTCGCTAAAGGTTTTTTGGCTTTTTAAAATGTACCTGTGTGTACGTCAATTATTTTCTATTTCAGCAGTTTTGTGCTTGCGCCTTTTAGTCCGATTTGACTGCCATTGGCCAGAAAACATTAATAAATCCAAAAGCATCTTTGGGGACGAGACCGGCAACAATATATGAGGCTGAGGGCATTCCGAACGTAATAAATTGACACAGGGTGTGGTCCGCGCCGATTTCGAACCGACGACAACGAAGGAGGAGTATCCGTCTCTCAAGATCTCACAAAGCTACGCCTAGGTGCTGTAAACGGCTATTAGTTGGTTTATTTAAGTTGAAAGCGTATGTCTTAGTGAACGCTTTTAGTTCCTTAACCCTATTCCCTGCGGGCGGCCAGAATTACGTTAACTCCGGGGGCAGATTGTCCTCCGCCCCCCCCCCCCTCCAGAGATCGTCGCAGAACCACTCGGGTCCGATTGTCGATTGACCAGGAAAAACCTATTTGATTTGTCGTGAAAAATCTTATTTTAGACACCGGAATTTATTTTTTGTTAAAAAATGGGGGCAGGGGAAAAAAAATACGGAAAAAGTTGTTTTTTTGGAAAGCTGGTATTGCGGCCACGTGACTCGACCGCTTTTCAAGCACGAAACCGTTTTTGAGCTTCAATTTCATGCTGCTTTAATGTATGAAAAGTGGCCACAGTACCAACATAAAAAATATTGGCGGACTCTCAGGGACGGAAAAAAAATGGGTAATTTTATGATAACAAATGTGTGCTGTTCGTGGATTATTTGTGCACGATTAGAACGACACATGTGGGTTTTGATGCCTTGTAATTGTTGTGTAAATTTAATATATTCGCTATAGGTGATCCAGGAAAAGTTGGGGGGGGGCACCATGTGCGGAACGCCTTTTTCATCTTTACTAATTGCAAGTTGGGTCAATTTGGACAGAGGATCGCCTCCCATTTTACTGTCATGAGTGCGCCGCTCCCAATATTTAATCCAAGTAGTGTATGATGTATATAGCAGTGACAATAGTGTCTGACGCATTATTTCCACCGCAATACTACGAAGGAAGCATGCGCGCACAACCGACATTCGTACGACCTTCTAAAAACCTGGGCCTGGAGCCGCCTCTACTTGTCCGATTTTGTTTAAATTGTACACAACAACGCGTCATTCAATGTTAGGAAAAATTCGTTTAATTTAATCTTAGAAGACTTCCTTAAGTATTCAAGACGATCGACGTAACGTGTTCAGACGCGGACGAAAAACTAACCGGGCAGACATCTTTGCCCGCAGGGGAAGAGGGTTAAACAGACCGTACAATTACGTATGTTCACCCTTATGGTTTTGCTCCCACTAGGGGCAAAATTGGGCCTGGGAGTGGAGCCAGCTAGTCTCTGTGGGGGGATTTCCCAATTCATGCCATTCCGTGCTATGACGTGGTATATACAGTACAAAAACTCGGTTGGATGAAGGAATTGCTGTAAAGGCTGTGCATCATCATCTATAGTATTCTAGGCCGCCCGGCGACGATTAACTCAGTTTCGAGCTGAGGTGGGCAAATCCCAGTTCCCACTGGGGGGGGAATTGTCTCCACTAGTTGGCAATCGCCCCCCCCCGCCTAACACTGTTAATCCGAGGCGCCTCGGACAGGCCGACTCTAGCCGTGACAACATACATCTTCTTTGATCATGTCTTAATCTACGTGTCAAGGTGACTGTCTGAAAAGAACCTTGAGAGGCATTTCGGCTAGAACGAGTCGGAACCGACCCTTGGCCTGCTGACGCTTTAGACTATGTTCGTTTTCTGGTCTCTGGATTCAAAACAGAACACCATTCGCGTGCACTTTTGCCCGAGTCCGGGCGTTCTACCCACTACGTGTTGAGTAATTGAGAAAAAAAAAATCATCGACTTGGTACTGTGGCTGGCTGTACGACGTCTGGTCACTGGTCAGCGTCACTGACGGGCAGGACCATTAGCGCACATAATCGGAGAAAGGGGTCGGAATTATTAAATCCACGGTAGCTTGTCAACTAAGGAAACAATACAAAACTACCTACGTGCTTGTAATTGCGAATATGCGGTCCAACCAATCGTAATTTATATTTATATACTCTATACAGAGCTTTTCTCTAGCGCATTCCAGGTGTTCACCATCGGGCGTGTTACTTGTATTAAGCTGCAACCCAAAGTTGACTGAGGAAAAATTTACGCTGAAGTGGCTAACCTCTACTCGGAGGCTGGGCAGAGCGGTGGTCTTGAATGGAATGGTGTCCGATTGGGTTCCTGCGACGTCGGGAACACCAGAGGGAGGACATTTTTCCCCTTTGCTGTTCGCTCTCTTCGTGAACGATTTACCTTGCATGATTTCAACCAATTGTTTGATGTTCTGTGATGACGTGAAAATTTTCACAAGATAGTTTCTCCAAAAGACGTTCATCATTCTCCAAAAAGTACTATTGAGTGCTGATTGCGCGCTCGGCAGAGGACTGGAGATTGAAGTAAATGCTTCCCAATGCAAGGCTTTTAAAATCACTCTGAAACGGGAAGTTCATTGACCAACGTACAGCTAATTAACCGGACAGAGTTGGAAAATGTCAGCACCATCGAGATTGGGAGCATTTGGACCAAATAATTAGTCATTTGAGAATCATATAAATGTCACTGTTGTGAAAGGCAAACGGGCATTTGGCCTACTTTTCGCACTCTCCAGTCAGCTTCCCAGCGTTGCAGCTTCAACAAACGTTCTGCTCTAGCCGCCTTTAATGCAAACGTTCGGTCAATCTTAGAATACTGTTCGGTAATTTGGGCTGGAGCAGCAAAAACTCATCTTGCTCGCGTTGAGAGGGTTCAGCACAAGTTCCTGATGTGGCTAGCCAGCCACACTGAACCACCCCGCTGCCCGTCTCTCGAGTACAATCAGTTGCTTGTGTTTTATTATGTACGCCCGCTGCGTGCCAGGCGTGTACAGAGTGATGTGATGTTTTTAACGAAGCTTTTAGAGGTCTCATCTCATCATCTTACTTACTCGAATGTTGTAGTGTGCATGTACCATCCAGGAACACCAGGGGTGCGGCGTTCACCCTGTTCGACGTCGCCCCTGCGTCGAGGAAACTGTGCAGTCCAGCCTATTGTACGAGAACCCCGGCTCAGTGAATGACTTTGTTGCTTCGAGTCTCTGAGAGAGTTTTTAACATGCAATAGGAAGGCTTTAGAGAAGGACATAGTGGTTATACGCGTCGACAATGGAGAAACTTTTTTTTAGATTTCCGGCTTGAATTTGATAAATGGGGACTTTTACTATGTTTGTATTATGTTTCTTTTTGTCCGCGTGTCTCATCTCTCAGGATATATAAATGATGGACTTCACACCGGAATTGGGCTCGCACCTGTTGGTGATTAATAAATCATACAATCATACAATCAATACCAGTACATAACAGAATATGAAAGATGGTGGCTTGCCGCGCTACCGTTCCTTTTTTACAAACACTTTCTGATAATTGAGATCCCCAAGTCATACAGCAATCATCCTACTGTATGAACGCAGAGGCGACGCCTCAAAGCTTTTATGAGGGGGCAGATAGATATTTGCCCCTCCCCCAATCCCTTAGGGCTAAAGTTAAAACCTTGCTTATCTGGAAAGGGGCGGGCGATTTTGGGAGACCCGATCCTTCCAGGCACCCCGGTGGCGGCGCTCTTGCATGAGTGTAGGGGCATAACATTCACTAGCAGCTGGGGCGATACATGACATATCGACCAAGCCATAACACCATACATCTCAGATTTCGATTAAACTGCGTTTCTGTCAAATGGGTTTCGAGTCATAGCCTCAGGCGTTATTCGATTTTGCTCAAACCCTCATTTGTCAGCGGGCGATATCTCCCATATAAATTATAGGAATAATTTAAACCTATTAATCATAAGAATGATAATAAAACCCATATATTTATGTGACAAACAATTAAAAATAATACAAAATAAAAAAAACGCACTTTTAAGAAAATCACGTTTTTAATGGGCCACTTAACAAATATTGATGTTTTCTTCATGCCAGAATTGACTCTCGATTTATCTAAGCCTTCGATACTTAAAGATATTGGATTTATATTCTCTGTTAATCATTTGTATTTTATATTTTGAAATGGAAAAATATTGATCACCAGCATGTTAATTTTTTATGTTGAATTATGTAAATAAACCAAACGGTTTTTTGCATGAAAGTGCCTAGGCGAGTCGTGCGTAACTAAACACCATTACATTTGTCTCGTCGAGCTGTAATCAATGATGCTTAACATGACCACTGGCAGGCTGCTCCTTGACCTCAAAGTCACAAAAACATGATTTTTCTTAAAATCGCGTTTTAAAATGTCAAAATTTTGGAATTTTCAATGTTGTTCATATACCATTGATCTATAACTTATGTTGATTATTATGATATGTAAGTGTTTTATTATTCATATTATTTATATGGGAGATTTCGCACACTGAAAAATCGAAGTTTGCGCAACATCGAAAAGATGCCTAAGGCTATAACTCAAAAACCATTCCACAGACGGAGCATAAAATTTAACTGCGTAAATCTACGACCCAGATAACCCCAAAACATATTTTCATCGAACTATGAGAAACAGCGTGTTATGTTTTGGTCGATCTGACATTGGCTGCACCAGGTGACCTCAAGTCACGTGACTATGAAGTCAATGATTGACCTGCATGAGTCATATTATGTATCATCAAATGCAGCTCAACGAGGCAAATATAATGCTGTTCAGTTAAGCTCTCTAACACACTTATGTGCAAAGTTATTATCAAATACGTGCTGGTGACCATTATTTCCCCAAATTATAAAATGTAAATAAAATATTTATAGAAAAGTTTATCTTCAATATTTTTCCTATCAAAGGTTTATATTTTGAAGTCAATGCTAGCAAGGAAAAACACCATAATTTTAAGTGGCCACATTATAAAAACGTGATTTTACTTAAAATCGCGTTTGAAAATTCATTTTTTTTCATACAAATGTTATGTCACATTAAAGGGACACTGCCACCTTCCCAAAAGTTATCAAATGTACGCCGCTTGTGGTGCTTAATATGAAGTAATTGCTGTCGAACACGATTATGACATTTTGTTTCTCAACAAACAGTGCTCAATTACATCACAAATCATTTAAATATTTGGCTTAAATGCGTCATATAAAGGAATTTGGGAAATAGAGAAACCTTCACGCCATAGTGGTACGCACTAGTGATGGCTTTATGTTGGCCCAAAGGTAAAACAAGGTCGACTATAAATCCACATTTCCTTTAGTACACGAGGAGATTACGTCGAACATCCGGCTCGGGGTCCACGTTCAAATACACTGAGGACCCCGATTTTGTAGATGTCAAAACCTAAATCAAATTTCTTTGTGATTCGACCATGGTGGTTGTTCAACTTATATCATACATAATTTCTATGCCAAGCACGGAAAATGGCTATCTCGACTGAAATATAATGTTAAGGTGTCAAAACCTACCTGGTTCCGGTGGGACCGACCCACCCACGGAAGAGGAGTCACCTGTGTCGTTCGCTCGACTATGTCCCCGGCTCGTAGGTACAGGTCACTGCAAAAGTAATGGGCTAAAACTTACGCAAAGCGGTTTCTTAAAAACAATAGATATCCCTGAAACTCTATGCGGTACATTTCCGTCCTCCAGATAGGCAACTTTCTATCACTTTTCACAATTCTACGCATTCAAATAAACACACAATTATAGAAAAACACGATTCTCTTCAAACTTACGTGCACTGAAGCAACTCAACCTGAGACCGCCCCTGATGGTAGGGTAGTAAGCGTACGCTGGCACGTAGCCACGCGTAGTAAACCGGATTTTGCAGCTCTAGGGTAGAGGCTATTCATTGTAGTAGCGATGATAGTAAAGACCCCGTGTCAACCAATAGCAGCTCGCCTCACAAACGGGCAGTGCACTGTCTGTTTGTGAGGCGAACAGCTATCGGTTGACATAAAGGTCAGAGGTCACGTCTGATAAACGAAACGCTGAACAGGGAGAGGGTCGGCTGACTGGAGTTCTGGGNGCAAAAACAATTTTTACAGCTGTACGTCCGACCGTTTGGGGGGGGGCAAAACATAGTCTCAGGACCTTTGGGGGGGCATGGCCCCTTTGGCCCCCCTGGATCCGCCCTTGGTGACAATACCGACCGAATTATTTGCCGAGAACGCGACAAACGAACACTTATTTATCTTGACATGCGATGTGACACAGCCTACAGACAAGCCAGGAAGGTTAGACGGAACAAGGTTTAAATTGGAGACTGGTTTGACGACAGCGGTTACGGCGCTTCACGTCACCTTACTCATCACTTGTGAGTTGTGAGTTTGTGACATTTCCCGCCGACCCGACAACCAGTCACCACCTTCACACTAAGAGTTGTCTCCGTGGTGCTATTTAGTAGCACAACTGCACTCGATTATCTGGTCACTGTCGTTGCCCTGATGTTGCATTCGGCCAAAAGTGAAATACGCTCTGACATTCGACCAGCATGGCAACACTCACCCCCGATTTATGCTGATACTAAACAGCGCCCAGTTGTGCTGTACCTTCGAAGTTGACACCCTCCGGGTGTCTTCGGCAACATTCTACTAAAGAGACTGCAACACCAGCCGACTTCTTGCCTCTCTGAGTTACCCTCGGCATCAAACAGTGGCCAACTTCGCAAAATGTATCTCTCTGCAGTCTCGAGCCTCAGTCTCAGAAACATGGGAAGCAGCATGTCTCGTGCACTTTGCACGCGCAGCAGTACTTACCAGAGAGGGTAACATTAAGCCATTCCTCTGAAACTGACTTTGGACGGAGCTGGAATATCCCGGTATCTGAAGGTATCTCCCGGTATCTCAATTGAAGAATGTGTGACAAGCATCGGTGGTTTTTCTTTTTTGACCGGGTACCTACTTTGTAATGCTCTTGTTAACTTCTGCTCAACTCGCACAAGACACAAAAATACATACAAATATAATATTACTAACAAGATAAACAGGCCGAAGAAAAACACAAAACAACAGAAAAGAAAATTATCGTCCGCTTTCCCCTATGTCAGTTGCCTGGCACGGCCGATCCATCTGCTTTGCCTTTGCTAACCCTGTCTGTATATTTGGTTGTGTCGACTCGTTTTGACATCCTTTCACCGGAGCATCACAGCCGAGGACCAAACAAACCATCGCAGCTATCTCATCACGTTCAGACAAAAACACCTGACTGTTGATCGCCCGCGCGACTGACAAAAACTCTCTCTCTCCGACAACACAGCCTTATCAGGCGAAACAGACTCTCTTTGAGCTGTAGATCAAAGCCGACTGTACCGCCCTTCATCGGACCAAAATGCTCCCGAACGGAAAACCCCGCTGCATTTCCCGTTCAGCGTCACATTTCCGCGCTCCGAAAACAAACGTCCGTACATTCGTACATTGGAACGCAGCCCGGCGGCCGCGAGGTCGGGCCGGCGGTCGGACCGATGGACCGATGCATTATATTAGCGCCAAACAGAGCCGAGCGCGGTATTACACGGGACATGGCGCGGCCGGGCTCCACCATTCAGACGACACAAAGCCACATGCCGCATCTGTGCGCTGCACGCCTATGACGTGTTTCTCACAGCTGCGGACCGCGCCACCACCGCCGGCGGCAGCAGAATCGCCGCCGGGCATTCTGCTGCGGGACTCTGCCGGGTAACATGGCTGCTTTCGAGGCTGGAGCGCTGCTGCTGCTGGTGCTGCTGTCGCTGCTGGCGACGGCACTGCCGACGGAGACGGAGAGACTAGTCGGAGGAGAAGTGACGGCAGGACGAACAGAGAAGCTGGGCGAGACAAGAGAGAAGCTGGTCAAGGCGAATGGCCAGCTGATCGAGGATTTCGAGTTGATTGGGGAAGACACTGAGCTGATCGGAGAGGAGGTGGGCAGACAGTACTGGTCACCGGTGAGTTAGCACTATTTGTGGCCGGGGAGGGGACAGGTTTTGCCCACCCCTCATTATTTTCTCAAATATCTCCGAAATGGCTAGAGGTGGCCGAAATATCTCCGAAATGGCCGAAATGGCCCATAGACTTTCTGATTTTGTCTTAACCCGCGCCCCACTGGGCCTCTGCATTTCCCGCGCCCTACGTGAGGGGGGGGGGGGGTGTTTGCACAGCCCTCCTAACTCGGCTTCTAGGGCACGTAGACAAAAAAAAACACACGCACATTGTTCGAACCGTCATTAACAATTATTTCAAAAATATTTCAGATTTTTTGCTCCGTCAAAATTCAGGCCATCAGAGGTCATCGAAGGTCAAATTTTTCAGTTTTAGGACATCGCTCCAGAAAATCCCAAATATCTCAAGAATTATGCTATCTTCCCTTTAACAATCATATTTATCATGCTACTTGCTATTATTATCTCATGGTTACTGGAAACGGTTATAGACACATAATTATGTTGGCTAAAAACTCATTTATGCTAAAATATATCTAACAAAATACCCATAGTCCAGATAACACATGCATTGTTGCTGCAGAAATACAGCAACAATTCAGTGAATTGTAAATAAAGCAGTGCCGTTATAGTTATTGATTCAGCCCTCATACAAACAGCCCAGTTAACCAGGATTTACTGCAGACGACTTACTGGTCAATTCTAGGGGGCAGTCTGGACATAAGCCCTGCATCGCCCGACATCGGCTGAAAATTAGTATATTCCATTCCTAAAAACTACGAGCAGTTTACAGAAGATAGTATGTTTCAGATCATAGCAAGGCAGAAGGAGGGCAACTCTGAGTCTGACGATACATTTCATATTTTGTTTTGTGCCAAACTGGCGTTTTTCGGTCGTTCCTAATCCTGCCCTGGTTGACACTGACACTGGCACTGACACACATGCACCCTGACACCGCTCAGGTGCCAATGTCTCTCACCGTCACCACAGAACCATCCCATTACACGGGTCCGTCTGCAGCAACAGTCTGAAAACTCGGCCTGCAACCCCCGGAAACTTTGCCCATCAGCAAACTACGCACATGAATCTCCAGTCACTCTGCTCGGCCGGCTGGGGTACAGGCATGGGCGAGGGCATGGGCGAGGGGGTTTGACCGAGTTTACCAGAAGAGGATGTTGGAGGGGGAGAGAGTTGGGGGGGGGGGTCAGAAGGAAGTTCAGCAGGCGGTCGGGGCCTGATATAGTGCAGGTGTAATACAGTGCCTGATATAGTGCCCTGAGCCTGATATAGTGTCAGTGTAATAAAGTGTCTGATATAGTGCTCTAATATAGTGTCGATGTACCGACTGAGTAGATGTGCGACACGTGGAGGTTGCTGTGGAGAACAGCATGTTCAGAGCCGGAGTCGGCTGGTGGAGCGGTGAAAGAGGTAGCTCTGGATGTCGTGAGTTGTTGAGGATGACGTTGTTGGTGGGCGAGTTGATCGATGGATGGGGGGTTGAGACTTGGGGTGAGAAGGTTGGCTCGCGGATGGTGAAATCAACTCAAACGGATGAGAAGCTATGATATGATCTGTATGCTCATTTAAATTCAGGGAGTTTGATCCACCGTAGTTTGTATTCAGTGAACCATAACCAGGACATCGTCTTTCGTTCTGTGCGCTCAATGTGCTCGTTCTACCTAAACTCCTAGCATTGTCTGACCTTGACCTCAACCCCGACCCTAACCCTGACCCTGAGCATAATCCTGACCACGACCTTAACCTCCACCCTGACCCTGAACATACAACCCTGACCCCTCGACCCCCCTCCGCCGCAGGACTGTCCAGACGGCTTCTACAAGTACTGGTCAGCTTCAAACGTGGTCAGCGTCTGTTACTACGTCAGCAGAAGCAAGCAGGACTGGTTCGGAGCACGTGACGCTTGTAAGCAGCTGACCCCGAGCTCATCTCGCTGCTTCACCACGCTGGCCAGCGTCATGAACCACAACGAGAACAACTTCATCAGCGATCTGATGGGTGGGTAGGTGGTAGAGGTGCAGAAAATCTTAAGTCTATGGTAACAGTCTAGTGACGGCCACGAAATGAGCTGGCAAGTCACAGCTTTAGCCACGGCGCTGCAATGCTAACGTTATGGCGCTGGCATGGACAGACACAGCTTCTGTCACGGCCGTGACCAGTTCTGGTACCAGCGCTATGACGCTGAGACCAGAATTCTGCAACTCTAGCAGGCGGCGAGGCGGTCGCGTCGCGAGATGCGGCACCGCGAAGGTGTGGGTTCGATTCCTGGTACGTGTGCGATGTTTGAACGTGTGGATACGTTGCAGTAATATTTCTTAAAACTTCGTTTCTGTTAACGCTTTGTTCCTGTTTAATTTGAGCGCACACTAACAGGCTACAGCGCTGTTTCCCGCAACGAGCGCTCCACGAGTGCCCACATGTGTTGGCCCGGAAGTGTTCGTGAATGTTCACCATTCATGAGTGAAATGAGCCAGGACGACTTCAGAAGACTTAGCAAACCTCGCCGGCGGCAGACTGACGCTGACCTTGGCAGACTGACGCTGACCTCGGCAGCCTGACCCTGACCTCGGCAGACTGACCCTGACCTCGGCAGACTGACGCTGACCTCGGCAGCCTGACCCTGACCTCGGCAGCCTGACCCTGACCTCGGCAGACTGACGCTGACCTCGGCAGCCTGACCCTGACCTCAGCAGATTGACCCTGACCTCGGCAGACTGACGCTGACCTCGGCAGCCTGACCCTGACCTCGGCAGCCTGACCCTGACCTCGGCAGCCTGACCCTGACCTCGGCAGACTGACCCTGACCTCGGCAGACTGACGCCTGACCTCGACAGCCTGACCCTGACCTCGGCAGACTGACGCTGACCTCGGCAGCCTGACCCTGACCTCGGCAGACTGACCCTGACCTCGGCAGCCTGACCCGCTGACCTCGGCAGACCTGACCCTGACCTCGGCGGGTATGGCCCTTACTGTGCTCTCAACCCCGGCAGTGAACCCCAACTTAAAATGAACGAACGAACCCCGTCAATGAACCCCAACTGCTGAACACCGTCTTAAACCTGTTCTGCCTCTCCCATCAGTCTGACTCAGACTCTAGCTCATTGAGAGCGTGACTCTGACTCTACCCCTCTCGGCAGCCTGACTCTGACTCTACCCCCCCCCCCCGGCAGTTACGGAGGGGGTGCGGGACCACGTGTGGATCGGCCTGACGGACCGTACTTACGAGGGCTACTTTGACTGGCTGGACCGCCGTCAGCTCGGCTTCAGTTTCTTCTACCAAGGAGAGCCGAACAATGGCAATGAACAGCAGAACAGCCAACAGCCGGGAGAAGACTGCGTCGAGGTAGGGCAAACCAGCGTGATCCACCACTATATGACAACCCGCTGTGGCCCAACACTATATAAAACCCCGCTGTGACTGACAGATGTGTGTTGTTATATATAATTTATATACCCACTGGTCTCGAAAGTCATGTATCTAACAAATGAATATTGCAAAATAAATATTTCTGAGAAACTGGCCACTGGGAGCATCTGGGAAAATAAATATCACATGTGGTGTTCTAAACTAATTTATTCCAGCCTTATCAGCTGGATCTTCTCTGTCACATATATGCATAGGCGTAGGAGCCGGGGGGCAGGGGGCAACTGCCCCCCAACTCTTGAGTGGGGGGGGCAACGCCCCCCCCCCCCGCAATTTTGAGTCTCATATGAGCGATGCCGGAAATAGTAGGCTGGCATGAACCCAGCTGTGTTTCCAGATAAGCTTTTCTTCATCTAAATATACTGCACGTAAATTAATACTGCAATGATTATAATGGCACGATGACTACTCATGATTAAATTCTGCAAGCATGGGCGTCTGCCACGAAATTTTTAGTGGGGGACGACAATGTGGATCCAGCCGGTCGTATTGGGGGCGAAACTTTTTGGCAGAAAAGTACAGGTCACTTGCAAAGGTATTGGTAAGGTACTTACTGGAGATGGCGAACTTAGCAGCGTTGGCTGAAAAAAACGTAGGTTATCCTGAAGCTCTATTGCGTACATCTCCTCCTCCAGATTAGGCAACTTCTATCACTTTTCCAATTCTACGCCATTCAAATAAACACACCAATTTCGAAAAAAACACGATTCTCTTCAAAACTTACGTTTGCACTGGAAGCACATCTCGACCTGAGACCGCCCCTGATGCTTAGCGTAGAAGTAAGCGTACGCTTGGCACGAGCACGCGTAGTAGACCGGATTTGCAGCTCAGCGGTAGCAGGCTATTCATTAGTAGTAGCGATGACAGTAAAAGACCCGTGTCAACCAATAGCTGTTCGCCTCACAAACGGCCAGAGCACTGTCTGTTTTGTTGAGGCGAACAGCTATCGGTTGACATTAAAGTTCAGAGTCACGTCTGATAAAAGAAACGCTGAACAGGGAGAGGGCGGTCGACTGGAGTTCCGGATCTGAGAGACGGTGGAGTGCAGCATTGTGGAAAGAGTGCAGTTTATTGAGATCCTCTCACATACGTGCGATATTACATCATTTCATCAGAAAAAGTAAGCAAACATATTCTTATAAAATTGTATAGGTGAAAAGCTCGAAAAAGCCGTATTTTTTATACATTAGCAATCCATATATTATATATTTACCGGAATATAGTATATCTATAATATATATATATATATATATATATATATATATATAATATATATATTATATCTCGCTCTCGCTCTCGCTCTCGCTCTCGCTCTCGCTCTCGCTCTCGCTCTCGCTCTCGCTCTCGCTCTCGCTCTCGCTCTCGCTACTCGCTCTCGCTCTCGCTCTCGCTCTCGCCTCGCTCTCGCTCTCGCTCTCGCTCTCGCTCTCGCTCTCGCTCTCGCTCTCTCTCTCTCTCTCTCTCTCTCTCTCTCTCTCTCTCTCTCTCTCTCTCTCTCTCTCTCTCACCTGGGAGAAAGCATTACGCGGTCTGGCCCGGCCCCGTCCAGTTTGCCTCTTCTAGCGATGTCGCAACTCTCTGCGAGTGTTATGGCCGGAGGCCATTCACCCAGGTGACCCTGGCCGCACGGTGACCACGTGACTATGGCCTGACGCTAGCCTTTACGCAGGAACCTATCATTCAGCTGACTCATCAGTCCTGTTGCGCAATCTGTTTCGAGAGCGCTGATTGCCGGTGCGGACACGTCGGCTGGGCCATCAGAGGCGTAACGTAGATTTAGTTAGGTCTGACCGAAAGGAGGCGCTGAAGATCGTTTTGCAAATTTCGCAGACAATTCATGGTGCAAACCAAAAACAGTATTGCATTTTAGGACTAAAGCTGATACCCAGATGCAGCAATTTCTAAACGATTCCGACACATGGCTTTTAGGAGATAGAAGCGATTATCTGAGTCGCAACTAGTACCAACCATTACTTTTGTAGTGACCTGTACCACATTTTTCCCCCGGATTTGGGCCGGTCGCCTTTTTTGGTATTAGAGCTTAAAAAACATTAAAAAGCGAAAAAGCGCAATACCTTGTAGCATACATGCTACGGAATATACACATATAAGTAGTAATAACGTTTATCTCAAACCGACTCGCAGGGGTGTCACCGAAGTTTTTATGTGGGGGTCAGCTGAAATGACGACAAAAACTTCTTTGTAACATTTCAATATGAATTTCCATGTTATAGTAGGTACCTACTTAAATTATTTAGCGCCGTGAAGTGGCGCGAAATTTTTCGGGTTTGCCTGATAAAACCCAGAAATAAAGACGCGGTGGGCCTCCGGCCTTGTGGAGGATAAGTGGCTAAGACAAATTTGTATAAGCAATTGCGAAACTTGCCGCAAAGCGGTGTGAAATTGTCCAGTTTGTTTTACTGCGGATAGCTGGATTTTGACTGCTGCAAAGGCATTTTGACGATAAATTGTTATTTTTCCTGATCAATTGTTAAATTGTACGTTTTCTCCCTGAGGCCAAAGCCATTATACATGATAACCGATTGCTTTTTTTCTTGGTGGAGATTGATCGTTGGGGGGGGAAAACAGGCCCACTTTATACCTGGGGCATGGCCTCTCAAATGCCCCCTGGATCCGCCCAGTGCTGGTAACAGTGTAAATAAGTTTGAAAAGCAGCGAGAGGCAGGCCTACGACTTTTACGCGCATAAATGGTCCCTGTGTATCTGGAGGAGCTTGGGGAAGATGGCTCGGGGAGATGGTCCTGGCCTGGTTCCTTCTATTAATTAGATCTTCGGTCCAGAAGCTGGGCACCACTGGAGCAGGTTCCGGGTGCCGATGTTCGCGTCTTTGCGTTCGCGTTGCCTTTTTTAGCTGGGCAGGGCATACTAGCTAACATGCCCGCCTAAAAGTTTTCATGAAGGAGCTGGGCCCTAGCGCAAGCAATTACTGCCAAGAAAAGGCTCTGCCATACACTTAATGAATTGAATTACTTCATTTTCATAATTTGTATAAGTAATAACAAAACTTGTGCCATGCCGCGAAGCGGCGCGAAATTTTTCAATTTTGCAATGTAGATAGCTGGATTTTGACTGCTGCAAAGGCAATTTTTACGATACATTGTTGACGTTTTGGGGGGCCAAAAGAAGGCATGTTGTCGCCCTTCCAGGCTGTTGCGGAAAGGGCATGGCTTGGTTCCCCTGGATCCGCCAGTGGGGATGGACCCATAAGTCCATATTTTCAAGTAAATCTGTCGCTGGCGAACTCTATTGGCGGCTAGACTAGACACCAAACTATCATATGCAGGGTGAAACGGATTTCACGGTGTTAATTTACACTTGAAACTCTACCTGGACATCAATTTTCATGGGAATCTATGAGATCCGCCAAATCTCGAATCCGTTGCTGGAGTCTAGACGCTAAGTTATCACATGTAGGGTGAACGGATTTCACTATGTTAATCTACGCCTTATCTGGATACCGATTTTTATGGAGATATAGGGGTCTGACAAATCTCGAATCTGTCCATAGCGAACTCTATTAGCGGCTAAACGCACAACTATCATATGTAGGATGAGTCAGATTTCATCATGTTAGTTTCACCATGTTCTATCTGGACACCGATTTTCAAGGACATTTAAGGGGTCCACCAAATCTCAAATATGTCGGTGGCGAATTTTATTGGCGTCTAGACAACAAACTATCATATGTAGGGTGAAACAGATTTATCAATGTTAATCTACACCTGAAACTCTATTTGGACACCAAATTTCATGGAAATGTAAGGGCATTATGTGCTGCTTCTGTTCTACAAAGCTAAATTACAGATGTATCGAATTTGAGTCGTCCCAAAACTTCTGCCCCGCATCGTTTTGAGCTATGACAAAAATATTTGGCAAATAATAAACATAGCAGTGTTTTCAATGGATCGGGTGCACCCATGGGTGCCCACTAATTTCTTCCGATTGTCTGGGCTGGGTATGCTTTTTTCGACTTTTCATGGGTACTGGGTGGGCATAGGTATGACAATTTTTGAGTCATGTCGCTAGCCGTAGGCGTAGGAGCCTATAGGCCAGGGGGCAACTGCCCCCCCGACATTTTCGGATTTTAACATTACGCCTATGGACGTTGCATGGAAAGAATCAACTTAAAAATGCATTTTGCCCCCCCCCAACTTCAAATAGTTCCTACGCCCCTGCATATTGCTGCTTCGTGTTGTCCGCTTATATTGCCATTTGCTCGTATTTAGCCTGGTTATTGCCAATTTATTACCCAGCTTCAAAGTTTTAATTCAGACGAGTTTGAGTGAGACCGCTGAAGCGGTCGAAGCGAAACGTAGTCCTTACAGATGGGTCTAAATCCGTCTTTCATCTTGCTTGATTGATTGATTTGCTGAATGCGTGGGTTTCAGGGATAACTCCAGTTTCACTGCACTGATTATGCAAGTATAGCACTGATAATTGCCGTAAAATAACACATGATTATAGGCCTCTGAAAATATTTAACACAATTGAAGTAACTCTCACCATCATTAGATAAAAAAGTGATATCGGTTGCAGGATAAGCACGTGCTTTGAACTTCGATTCAGCCTCCGCAGGTGAGAATCAGAAATCAAAAATAACTAAAATGCCACAGAAAGGTGCACGGTAGTGTTTTGTTTTACTATTGCAACAAACAACAATGCTTTTGCCTATCAGTTGCCGGACACAAATGAAATAAGTCGCTCCGTCTGCTTCATGCCATGCATGCTTTACTAGTCCAATTTCATTCAACAGGAGGCCGCAGCGCTAGCTTACGTTTTCGTCAACAGATGGCAGAAGCAATGTAAGCTTACAGTTCCGTCAACAGATGGCAGCAGCAACGTCTGACCTGTTCTTGGCCTCACGTTTCAGCTGATGTACGGTTTTAGCGGCCAATGGAACGACCGGAGCTGCACCGATCAGAAGTACTACGCCTGCAAGGCCTACTGCGTCTGAGCAGAGAGGATTAACCAGATAAAACCAGCTCCAGCCTGGCATATGGACTCAAGCTCCAGCCTGGCATACATGGCTCCAGTCGGATAAAACCGGCTCCAGCCAGATAGGCCAGAGACATGAACGTCGGAAGCGGGGGACGGGGGACACGTCCCCCAAAACCTCCTGTCTTGTGAGGATTTCCACAAGCACAGCCGAAGTCGTCAAGTGTATTTTGATTTTTGAATATCTTTGTATTTAGTAAAGCATTTGCAAAGTAACCTGCTTCTCAACTGAATTGAATTGATACACGCGTTGCATCTAACTAACCTTTCAGACAAACAAGTTCAACTTGTGTTTTCACATAAAGCGCAAATATTGGTAAAACGTAAGAGGATTTTTCCACTTGCATGGATGCAAATTCTGCTTGGTATAAAATGCTCAAAATGTCAACACTTCAGCGGATTTCCTCATTTTCCGGTTCCTGATTTGCATAAGCTTGGGTTTGTGTGCATCGTTTGCACTATAAAAAATGACTGAATATATGATTTGCTGATTTGTTAAAGTTGTTTCATTTTCAGGAAAATGGTTCATGCTGCAGAGTTGTGCACGATATTTGACAATAGTCGTTTTCACGATGGACTATTTTGCGCCAAATGTTGTAAAACACTTAAATATGCTTTAGTAGTAGCCGTTTTCATGATGGACTTATTTGCAAAAAAATAACCCTCGCCCTTCTAGACCGTAGGGCGAGGGTTAAAACATTTCTTGCAAATTAGTCCATCGTGAAAACGGCTACTACTAAAACATTTTACAACATTTTTAAATGTTTTAAAACATTTCGCGCAAAATAATCCGTCGTGAAAACGGCTAATATATCGCATAGGTGATCAGATTGAAACCACGACTGGCAAGAATATTACAACCTCAGCATTTCTTCAGTTAACCGATCCTTAGGAGGAAAATAATTCCAAATAGCCTAATAGCTGAACATCATTTGGGGCAGACAGCATGATCGACACCACACTGATCAGTATCGACACTCCTGAAGATCGGTTTATTTAGATGTTAAGTCTATGAGGAGTCGGCTGCGAGCTGCAGTAACGAGATATCACTACGTTTTTTTGTTAAACAAATTTAGTCCGAATGCTTTGTATGGATGAATTTCCGAGGTCAGGACCCGCGCTAAGCAGAGCTTGTTGCGCAGACCCTGACCCCGCCATCCGACCGCGCAATTCCTGTTGGTCGGCAGAAATTAGAGACGAAAGTTTTACGTGCCTGACATGCCTGGACAAAGGGGACACGGTCCTACCCGCTAACTGACGTCACCTGACCTTTAGTGCGACTGTTGCCACCGGCCGCAGGCCATCCCAGTCAGTAGCAAAGAGCGAGCGCCGAAGCGACTCGAACCTGGGCTGCCACTACCGGGATAGGTCAGAAGACCAGCGCTCTCCCACTGAGCTACAGGGGCGGGCTAACGACGACAAGGCGGTATCAAATAAACAGCATAGATCAGCGAAGTGGATGTCGTGGAATGAGTTACCGTGATTTGTACACTCAGTTATGCCTCTAGCTCATCGAAAAATGTAAAATCTAACGAATTTCAATCGCTCTATACAGTCAAGTTTCAGCGCATTTCTCGCACAATAAAAGCACATTTCTCAGTAGCTATATTTCAAGAAGTGTTCCCTCTATCAATTTCTTCGTTTAACTGACGTTTAACAGCGCGAATTTCACTGTCATCGCTCTTCAGTGGCTCATCTACTCTTAACACATTGTGCAGTGCATTACAACAATCAACCTTCTCGCTAATGCTATTCCACTAATTTGTCTGGTCACTTACAGCAAAGTTAAACTGCTATTAGTAGGTACTTACTCTACGCCTGTCACCAAAGTGCGTAAACCAGCTACGCACCACGCCAGAGGAAGTGCCTAAAGCAAGATTTACACGCGCCGGTGACCGATAATCTCGCCATTATTTTCCGCAAACACCCTGCCCGGCGGCTAGCGGACGCTTATCACATGGTTCACGTCAGACGGCCGGAAAATCGGGCCAACCGGCGAATAAATCGCTATAATTGGATTACAATAGCAGAATACGGCTGTAATTTGGCCATGCTGGGGAATTGTAATGCCGATTCGGCACGCGATACTGGCATTAGTGGGTCTTTAAGTTAAAATAGCCGGCACACGAGCCAGTGTCAAGAAATGGGTTGCTGATGACTTCATTAGTGCTTGAAGGGTCCGATCAAATCCAATCTGTTAGGTTGAGCTTGTGTATATATATATATATATATATATATATATATATGATGTTAGAATATTTGGGAA
>VOPJ01003110.1:0-10440 GCA_014673585.1 Semibalanus balanoides
AAACATAATTATCTGATCTAGGAAAAAAATGACGTGGCATCGAATGACTTAGTCCCATCGAAATCGACAGAGCGGTTATCGAGATCTCTGGGGGAGGGGCAGAATCTGCCCCCGCACGTTAACGTAATTCTAGCCGCCCGCAAAGAATAGGGTTAATATTTAAGCAAGTAAATTAGATGATATTAATTTAATGCACGCAAACCAGCAGAGTAGGCAAAAACTCCCGGCATAGTCTCTGACCCACTCGGCCCATGCAACATATTTATGATTTTACGTTATTTATATCATATGATAATAGATGACGTCTTAACCCCCGCTCTACGGGAGCTTTTTCACCTACGACCTACCTGACAAGCCCCCTGCCAACTTCTAAACCAAGCAATATAGAGCAACGCGGGAAAAACCAGCATGTTACCTGTCTTGTGAGGAATCTAATGGTAAGCAATTTTTAGGTTTCAGGTCATCGGTTGACCTTCCAGGTCGAGTGAATGACCTCGACTCGACCACGTCCAAAATAACGATTTTGCTCTGTCAGAAAACATCAAAATTATACATTGATAAATGTAAATTAGAAACATGTTTCTAGACCATTTTAGGCTCTCAAATACAGAAAATGTATTTATTTTCACGTATCTGGTCAACAAAACTCTATGAAAATGATTTAAAAAATGATGTAGTAAATTTTGTATGCTAAGGGAGCCATGACTAAGTCAAAAATAGAGATATTGCTTTGAAATTTGGTTGGGTATTGTTTATAATTAGTTATTTAACAAATATTATTGTTTTTAAACATCAATGAAAATTATGATTTTGTATTGGTTTAAAAAAACTTTGAAAAAAACAATTTCAGAGACAACCATTTTAAAGAGAGTGTCATTAAAGAGAGTGTCAAGAGGGGGCACAGGGGGACCTGGCATTTCCCCTGAGCAAAACAAATTTACACTAGATTAAATGCGCGACAACCCGACTCTACCCTCTCCTGTCAACAACATGAATATGGGGAGCAAAATTTGATGATTACACTGACGTCCCCCTCACTCTGATACAAATCCTGTTGCCCAGCGGCGGATCCAGAACGAGAGTTTGGGTGGCAAAATTCCAAAAAGTCCCACGCAGTTCTGAAAATGCATCGGATTTCGCTAGCTTTTGTATTGGTAGCTGATTTTAAGCAAACTTGTATTGGCATAAGTAGCTAAGATTTCCTTTAATATCATGAAATGTGTCATTTTTTTGCCGATTTCGGACGGTTTGGGGGCGGGTGCAATTGCCCATTTTGCCCAACCGTAGATCCGCCACTGCTGTTGCCCTTGAACTAAAAATATGAGATAACAATTATACATATACATTGGTCGTTCATCAATTTTGTATTTGCAGTTGACTTAGAATATGAGTTTCAACGCATAGAAACACGGGAAACATTTATATGGGTATTTAAGTGTGAATGTAAAAACCACACTTTTGTCATGCATTAGTTGTATCAGAAAAAATGTCGTTCGCTGTGTGTGTAAACCTGCTTTAGAGCCCATGTATGAACAGGCGACTTTGTACGATGTCGTACTGTGGACGCCATTCCCGGTTCACGGCTGAAGACGTCCGCGGACATATTTTCAACACTAGGGACAAAGCACCATACAATATCCATAGAGGCTGCAGCCGGCATTGCTACACGGCGCACACCACGTCTCTCCACCGGCCTCTGCACATCACAATCCAGACTCAGCAGCTCGTCCCTGATCACGTTCTCAGCGCCTCTAACTCCCTCTGGTCATCATTCGCAGGCCTCTGGCTGCTGTGCGCGGCGCTCGTGACGTCACCAGACCACGCTGCTGCTGACGCGACGTCATCAGCCCACTCGGCGGGCTACTCCTACCTCCCGCCGGGCGGTCCGTCGCCGTATGACTCCATCAGCCCCGCCTCTGTGTACGGCGCCGCTATGCAGGGCTCCGGCGGCGCAGTGTACGGCGGCGCAGTGCACGGCTCCGGCGGCCCTCTGGCGGTGACCCAGGAGGGTCGGCTGCAGGGCGTGACCCGCCAGGCGGCCTCCGGGGCGCAGGTGGACGCCTGGCTCGGCGTGCCGTACGCCCGGCCGCCGCTGGGGGAGCTGCGGTTTCGGCCGCCACAGCCGGCCGCGGCGTGGGATGGTGTCAGAGAGGCCAAGACGCAGCCGAACGCCTGCTGGCAGGTAACGGTGGAACTATGTCGGTGATCAGTGATCATCCACCTACTTGCTGGCAGGTGGATGATCACTGATCAGGTAGAATGCCGCGAAACTATGTCGGAGAGACTGCCACACAGCGTTGATGTTAGGTGGGACCAGTGATTTTGAACGTCCAGTTTTAACATATTTTGTTTTGCGTCGTGAAATTGCCTCGTTTTATGACCACCGTATGTTATCGAGTGAAAAAATCAATCATCGTAATATCCAAGCTCTACTCCAGATTTGTACCTTATGTCAGATCGATCCCTGTGCTGGGAAAGAACCGCACATCAGTATTCTCCTCCGGACTCGAGACTCAAGCTAGTCTCCCACAAGCCGCCTTCCGTTTCAGGTCAAGGACGAGTTCTTCGGCGACTTCCCGGGCGCCACCCAGTGGAACGCCAACACGCCGCTCAGCGAGGACTGCCTGTACCTGAACGTGCTGGCTCCGCGGGTGCGGCCGGCGCGTCCCGCCGCCGCCGTCATGGTCTGGATCTACGGCGGCGGCTTCTACAGCGGCTCGGCAGCGCTCGACGTGTACGAGCCGACAGAGCTGGTCGCCGCCGCAGGCGTCGTGGTCGTCGCCATGCAGTACCGCGTCGCGTCGCTGGGATTCCTGCGGCTGGGCGAGGCGCCGGGCAACGTCGGCCTGCTCGATCAAGTCCAGGCCCTCCGCTGGGTGCGCAGGAACATCGCGGCGTTCGGCGGAGACCCTCAGCGGGTGACGCTGTTCGGGAACTCTGCCGGAGCGGCCAGCGTCGGTCTCCACCTGCTGTCGCCGCAGTCTGCGCCGCTGTTCCGGCGCGCGGTGCTGCAGTCCGGCTCGGCCACCAACCCGTGGGCAGTGCAGACCCCGGAGGAGGCGCACCGCCGCGCGCTCCGGCTCGCCAAGGAGGTGGAGTGTCCGACGGAGCCGGAGGAGCAGGCGCTCGCCTGTCTGCGGCAAACGGACCCAGAGCGGCTCGTCAGCTCCGAGTTCTTCACCACCGACTTCGCCGACTTCCCGTTCGCTCCGGTGGTGGACGGAGACTTTCTTCGCGAGGACCCAGCCGCCGCGCTGTCCGCCGGTCGCTTCAAGCGCGCTGAGCTCCTCGCGGGCAGCACCTCGGAGGAGGGCAACTACTTCCTGCTCTACTTCCTCTCCGAGTACAGCAACCTGACGGTGGTGCCGACCCCGGAGCGGTCTGACCTGGCCCGCCTCACGGCGACGCTGAACCCTGACCTGTCGCCGGCGGCGAGGCTGGCGGTGCAGCACGCCTACACGGCCTGGGAGGCGCCCGACCACCCGGCCTCAGTCCGCGACGCCGTCGACAAGATGGCCGGAGACCGGCAGTTCACCTGCGGCGTCAACAACGTGGTGTCTGCGCATGCGCGGGAGGGCGGCGCCGTCTGGCAGTACCAGCTGCGGCAGAGGGCGCCCGGATCGCTCTGGCCGCGCTGGACCGGGGCTCTTCATGGAGATGAGGTCTTCTTTGTGTTTGGTGCAGCCCTCAGAAAGCCACAGGAGTTCTCTAGGGAGGACGTCATCCTCTCCAAGCGGATCATACAGTACTGGACGAATTTCGCCAAGACCGGGTAGGTACTATGTACGGACGTCTACTACAGCCACTTTGTTTTCTGGGAATTTGTAGCATTGGGTATAAGTGATGATGCCTCTATGTTGCCTTGATATGTGGCAAATGTGTGTAAGTAGGTAATACAATGAGGGAGTTACACTACAACTATTATGGTGACTACTGATGTCCTTGGATGTAACTGTGTTTGTGGTTAGTGTGGAAAATCCACACCAACTTTTGGCAGAAGAGATACAGTTTTGATCATCCAATGTGCTTTTGTGGGGCCGTGTGTTCATTTGAACTGTCCGTTTCTATAGGACAATTCATTTTTGCACCATTTAAAAGATGAGTGGACAAAATTTGGGGAAAAATGAGATGACATCAATGACAATCCACACCGACTTTGAAAACGTCTCTACGCCCATGCTAATGTCGATTAGTGATGTACCCCGGTGACCCGTTTCTGTTGCATTCCAGGGACCCGAACTACTCCGGCGAGCCGTATGTGCTGGGTCGGTCCGGTTACGACTGGCCCATGTACGAGCCGCTCGAACAGCGCTACCTGGTCCTGGCAGCGAACAGCTGGGCCACTGGCCAGGCACTGCGCGCCTCACAGTGCGCCCTCTGGAGCCAGCTGGTGCCGCAACTCAACAACACTACTGCCATCTGCAGCGCAGCATAGCCAGCACTAGCGCCGTCTGCAGCGTCACACAGTCAACGTTAACGCCATCTGCAGCGTCGACTAGACAACACCAGCGTCATCTGCAGAGTTTCACAATCAACAAGAGCGCCCTCTGCAGTGTAGCGTAGGATGTTATTCATCGCGACACGGCAGTTATCCACTCAGCTCAGCACACTCATAACTCAGCTGTTCACCACGAGACCTCAGCTCAGCAGCTTGACTATAATAATAATAACTACATTCTGAATTTGTAACATTGTATTCCCGAGCATAGTATTTCATGGGTGCCCGAACCACAAGCCCATCCCAGCCGAAGCCCATGAACAGCAAGCCCAGACCCAGTCCAGACCCATTCAAATTCATAATATTGAGTCCCATGCCCATTGGGGCCACTTCAGATAGGGCAGATAATTATTTTCACAAAATTTGCAATCATTATCCTAGCATATTTACTTGCATACTATTAACGATAAATAATATCACGCACCTGTGTGTAGCTGTTGATTTAGACTCATCGAACATTTGTCTGTCAACATAATTATCTTTATTGGATCGGGCTTTGGCAACTTTGGATCGGACATGATTTTTAAATCTTATTTCACTATTACTTACCGCGATTTTTTGTTGACATAGAATTGTCAAATTTTATTGTTTGTGTCCTATATCATTTATTAACATATTAACGTGGTAAAACATCCGGTTGTCAAGTAAAAAAATACGCTTGGCGACAGCTTAGCGACAGCTTAGCGACGCCATACCCATTACCCAAGCCCACCCAGTACCCATGAAAAGTAAAAATGCATACCCAACCCAGACAATCGGAAGAATTGAGCGGGCACCCATGGGTGCATCCAGCCCATGACGAGCACCGTTCCCGAGCTCCCGACTCTGTGATACTCTGTGATACGCAGTGCCTCCTCGACTGCTGGAGAAGCTTGCGTGGTATGGCGTACAGGACCACTGGTTCCGTGACTGGCTCGGGAATCGATATCAAAAGGTTAGGGGTGGGGAAACATCATTACCAATCACTCACGGCGTGGTTCAGGGCGTTCACATGCTTGGGACCCAATTCTATTTTTGATTTTTACAAACGATTTACCGTCTTACCGTCAATTGACAGTAAAATTGTTAATGTTTCGTTCGACGACGTACAGTTCCTCCCATTCATTGAGAGCCCCAACATTATCCTAGGACCTTCAGAGCGGTAGTGGTGGAGCACACTGGTAACGTAACACAAGCGATGCTCATGGCAAATCAGTTCTCAAAATTTAATCCCACAAGAATTACCGATTTGGTGCTTATTAAGTCCAAAAGACGTCGAGATGAACCACAATTTTCTATCCGATTTGGCGAAGCTGAAATCCATCCATCGGCTGCTGGTAAAGTTCTCGGGGCTATCGTCGACAGTCAACTCACATTTGAGGCGCAAGTCTCATCAGTTATACGCCGATGCTACTCAACGATGGGGGGACTAGCTAAATTGTCTCGCTCGCTTCCCGAAGATGTAAAGAAAATGATCATTGGGGCTTTAGTTTTTCCCCATCTATCATATTGCATTACAGTATGGGCCGTCTGGTATATAACCCAAAAAATATCGGATCCCAAAAGGCGTGATAAATCACTCTGTTGCGCAAATTGTCAAGGGCGCGAGACGTTCCGCCCACGTATCACCGATGTTGCGCAAACTGGAGTGGCCGAGCGTGGATGACTTGGTGTCAGAGCGCGACTTAGCCATCATGCACTGGCTGCTGTTCGATGACCAGGCGCCGGCTGGACTAAGCGAGCGTGTACTGTACCGAGGGAACGTGTCGGCTAGGGAGACGCGAGCGACCGACGCCGGTCAGCTGCAGATACCGCGGGTACGTGCTGAGCATGCTCGGAAATTTTCCATTTCCGTGCCGCATATCAGTGGAACAACGCGCCCACAGATGACAGAAGTCAGGGAAGTTAGGACCGCCGCAAAGTGTCGTAGAACAGCCAGACAGTGGCTACTCGAATCAGACCAGTGAATCAGGACAGTGAACGACGTACGTAAGCAGAAATGTCGCGTTTTAATGAAGGAAGCACTTTTAGGATTTTAGTAATTGTATCTGCCGCATTCGGATTTTATATTTTACCCATGTTGAAATGTCTGTCCTGTAACTGACTGCTAAGCCGTAGAAGCTTGACGTTTGAGTAGGAGTTTTTTAAAAATAAATGATGATTATTGTATGCATGATGATGATACAGTTAGCTCGTTGCATCCCTAGCATAAGGGGCTTTACATCAGGAAGACTATCATGGGTGCCCAAACCCCAAGCCCAAACCCAGCCGGGAAACCCATGAACATCAGCCAAGACCCAGACCAGACCCATTCAAATCCATAATATTTCGATTTCCCATTCCCATTGGGGCCCATTTCAGTAAGGCAGATAATTATTTCACTAAATTTTCGCAATCATTGCCTTAGCATGTTTGACTTTCATAATATTAACGAGAAATAAGTATAAGGCACCTATGTGTTGCTGCTGATTTGAACTTATCGAAAACTTTTACGGTTCAACATTATCATATTGGATTCAGACCTCTAGGATTCAGAAACATTGTTAAAAAAACTGCCCTATTACTTTTTACTTCGATTTATTGTATGTCATTATAGGTGGCCAAAGTTCATTTTTTTAAGTTATCCTTTAATCATATAAAAAATACCTGGTTAAACACTTTTTGTCAAGTAAAAAATAACTCTTAACGACCATTTTATTTCCAAATGTCATACCCAATCCCACCATATCAGTACCCATGAAAAGTAAAAAAATGCATACCCAACCCCAGACATTTGGTTTTTTTTTTAAAGTTAATTTATTATGGGGTCCACCCTTTATGTGTTTGGCACCCAGTCCAATTGTATTTTTAGTCCCGCTACATTTACTATAATATCTGGATGATAAGTGTGTGTATGCGTTTACTTGTTTGATAATGGTCAAATAATTATATTGCGTTATTACTGGCATTAAGTTCAGTATTTTGTGTTATTTTATTGATTATGATATGTAACAATTTCTATTTTATCTGAAATCCCTTAGTTGATAAATTCACTATTATATTATTTTGCACTTTTGTGTGTTCAATTCCGATTTATATGTATGATACACTCTACTACTTATTATATACCAAAGATTATCCATATCTGACGATATAAGTGGATGGTTAAGAATAAGCACCATTAACCAAATTTTCAATATTGATGTTTGTGAAAAACGATTTAATCCTGGCTTTTTTTCTTAATGTTGATTTAAAATGACATTATATTGTGGTATATTTTTTTTTTTTTATATTGTTATCTTTAATTTTTTTCTTATTGATTTTACTTTTTAGTATAGTAGTTTCTGCCAATTATTTAATGCGAGATCTGGTAAATCAGACAAGGTAGCAAACAAAAATGCATTATGTTGCACAATGCAAATGTCGCCTCTTTTATGATAATTCAAGTGAAATATGTCAGCCAACTGCCGAAAACAGATGGGAATATTGTGGCGTTCGCCCGCAATGCTGGCGGGAAGCATACGAAGAACCGTATAAGTGCACAAATTCAACGCGACTAAAGCTCTACATTTAATAATCATTAATCGGTACATTCCCACAAGGAAATGTTTATGTACCAGAGGTGCCGTTGTGTGTCCACTGTGTCTCAAATGTTTCGAAGTGGATGACTTTAAGCACTTTTTTATGAATGTGCAGACGTAAAACCGATTTGGAATTAAATGCTTACTAAACTCTGGACAAATTGAGATTACCGAGTGACTTTATCACACATCAATCGGTGATACTTAGGTACCCCACAGCACCGCCAATAGTGAATCTAACCTTGCTGGCTGCTGCTAGCAAAACAGTATATCGTCACTAGTAAACTAAGTTCTAATGATACGACTCATGAACCTATAATCGCATGCCTAAGGGAGCAGCTAATTTCAATATATGCGCAGTCAGAACTGATTATAGCAAAGCAAAGCAACAAAATAAGCTAGAACAATATAAAGTAAAATAGAGGGTGATAATGGACGGCAGTGGCAGTATGACGACTGTAAAATGGCGCATTCCAATGAAAGTTGGCACCCGGCGCGGCATGCGGCTCGGTGGGTAGGTATCAGGCGCGGATCCAGGGGGCGCTTGGGCGCGGATCCAGGGGGGCGTTTGGGCGCGCCTCCCCCTGAACCGGGTCTTTTCTATGACGCGCCCGTAGGGTGCGCCCGGAGGGCGCAACTTTTTGTATTGGCGCCCCCCCTCCCCCCTGACCGAAATCCTGGATCCGAGCCTGCGGTATTAGTTTGAGTTTCGGCCAACCGCTGGAACGGGATATGTCCAAGGGCACTGCTGGTGCGTGGGTTGGTGTGCATATGTTGTGAGGACGAGGGAATATGTGTTGGTTGTGTGTGTCATCTTATCAAAACATTTTTGTTATTTATATTTTGTAGTATTATTAATAAACCGACTGGCGGAAAACCAGGAAAAAATCAGAGTACAAGATTAGTTATGTAAAACGGCGCATCTGAGGCAATTAACCGTCAGTACAACCAATGTTGACAAACCGCCCGAAAAGCAAAATGGCCACCGTTTGACCACCGTTAATCTGTTTGACAGCTGCTGTCAGCTTGCACGCCTTGCAGTCGCGAGACGTTTTGTCGAAATGCTATTGGCCAGCGCTAACGATATGCTAGCAAATTGGTATCGATATTTCGATATTAGCAATGATTATAGTAGAGGGCGATAATTGTTTGATTTCATCACGTTCCTACACTAGTCTTTGGGATGTCCATCAAGACAGCCCAGGTTCAGCCTAGGTTCGGTATAACTCCGATCGAGCTGAAATTTGCAGCGCATATCCACAAGGGCTTCACTAGTCCACACCTAAAGCATTCAGTGTTCATCTTCCAGCGGTTCGACCTTCCAGAGGTCAAGCAAGATCACAAAGTTAAAATTTGCACAGCACATTGTGGTCTACCCAGAAGAGCTAAAGGAATGAATCCAACGCTAAAATACTCGCACACAATAGACCTCACGTTTCAAACATCGATATGACCTCTAAAGGTCACAATTTGACATAAGCTGATTTGAGGACTCAGCCACCGGTAACATTGCACAGCGCATAACTAGTGTGCATAAATGATTTCACAAACTTAAAAGCAAAGCGAAATGTGACCCAAGTGATGCATTCACCGAACACACACACTGTATAGCTATTACCGTTCGACTTTAAGAGTTAAAAAAGTGCAAACAAACGACACTCCTAGAGGTGCAGCCCAGGTTCGGCCCAGGTTCGAATCACCACCGATCGAACTGAACTTTGCACAGCAAATCCGCTAGGACTCCAGTATTCCACACCTCGAAGCATTCGATGTTATTCCCAGTGGTTTGACCTCCAGAGGTTGAGAAAAACACGGAACTCCCAGAGGTGCAGCCCAGGTTCGGTCCAGATTCGGTTCACCTCTAATCCAGCTGAAATTGACACAGCATATCTGCCAGGACTCTAGTATTTCACACCTAGCAGCATTAGGTGTCAATCCTAGCTCCACAGGCCAAACAAGGTCACAATATCAAATTTTGATCAGCACATTATGGCCGACAAAGAAGAGCTACGGGACTGAATCCAACGCTAAAAAATCGTACACGCACGTTCTTACGTTTCGCATATCGATCTGACCTCTAAAGGTCATCAATTGACCAAAGGTTATTTCGTGGCTCAGCCGCCGGTACCATTGCGCAGCACATAACTGGTATTCAGAAATAATTTGAAAAATTCAAAAGCATGTCAAAATGTGACCTTATTGGTGAAGCGATAACATTTACCGAAAACTTCTAATTTATATATATCACGGTATGACATTGACAATTAAAAGTGCAAATAAACGACACTAATAAACAATAAACGTGCCGTTTAAAATTCAGCCCAGGATCGACATTTGCACAGCACATTGTGGCCGACCAAGAAGAGCTACGAGACTGAATTCAACGCTAAAATAATCGCACTT
>VOPJ01003112.1:0-25724 GCA_014673585.1 Semibalanus balanoides
AGACTGCCACTTTGTAGGCCTTGACATTGTTTATCTTTTGGGATTTTTGGTTTGCATTTTAGTTACAATGTAGTCCTTGTACGGCCTGTTAAAGTTTGGCTAGTTATCGTCGAACTCGTGTACCTATAGTGATGTGATAAAAAATGATATATGTCACAAATTTTTCGACGATTATTTTTTTCACCGAAGATGTCCAATTGATGTGGTATAAGGTATTACAAATTTTACGTTGATAATGCAATTGTGTTGTGAGAAATCACAAAAAATCGTCAGGGGGGCAATATTTTCCCCCTCCCCCAGTCAAGCGCGTTTTAAAGCAATTTGTGACTACCTTTATGAGTAACAAATGTTCTGACTTCATACCACAGGGCAGGGCAGGGTAGTCTGCTCAACTGATGTGAGTTCTGCTGCATGACGTGCTAATGCATAGGCGGATCCAGAACGGGTGATGTCAGTTTGGGGTGAGCCAAATCACAAAAAAATCTCACACATTTCTGAAAACTCATCGGATTTCACTTGCGTATGTATCAGTAACTGATTTAAAACAAACTTTCCTGAGTAAAAATTGCTTAGTATTACGATAATCTTAGGAAATGTGTCAAATTTGCGCCGATTTTGGGTGGTTTGGGGGAGCCATTGGACCGGCTCCCCTTTCTGAATCCGCCCATGTTTGCTAATGGACGAAGATGAGACGCATGACAGCTAAGTATCGCATCCAGTTCGTGCTGCGGGGGGGAGATTGTTGCTGACGGTGTGCCTACCACCGCAGAGATGAATCCGAGCCGAGGCGGGGGTTGTGATTGCCCACAACTTATGAACTTAACTTTCGTAACAAAGTGGCGCCCCTGATGTCTTTATTCATCGCTATATCTTGGGGGTTGATGAGGAAAAACGCGCCGCAGAAGTGCCTGAAGCTGGTCCAACAACTGGACCACATGAAATCACCGTAAGAACGGTGACCAATTTGAGTTATACTGCCATGATCCTATCATAATTTCGTTGAGTTCAGAGACGGTGACCATTGAGCCACTGTTGATAGTTACAGGTAGTTACGTTTGTAGTTAGCCAGTTGAGTTGTGCTTATCATGATTGTCATGATATCATGATTCGTTAAATCGTTTAAGTGAGTTTGAGGACGGGACGTAGCTAATATAGCTGTAGTTGACCAGTTTGATAGTTGTAGCTTTACTATCATGATCTCGGTTGTTTAGCAAAAACATGTTCAATGTAAACAGTGTTTGCTTGTTCCGGTTTGTGGTCAGGATAACGAGTGATTCTTGAAGTTGTTTATGGTTATGAGACTGTTCTTCGTTAAACCTTAACTGGAAGATTTAGGCATATAAGAGCAAAACATTTATGCATTTCCTATTAATCGTACCCAGGCCATGGTGTCCACCAGGGACTATCATGGGCTGGGTGCACCCATGGGTGGTCGCTATTTTTTTTTTTTTTAAATGTCTGGGTTTGGTATGCATTTTTGACTTTTCATGGGTACTGGGCGGGCATGGGTATGACAATTTTGGAATAATGTCGCTAAGAGATATTTTTTACTTGTCAACCAGATGTTTAACCAGGTAAACTTTTTATATATGATATAGGACACTTAAACAATAGACTTTGGCAATTATATGACAACAATAAATCGTGTTAAGTAATGGGGCAGTACTATTTTTTAAACCATGTCTGATTCTAGGTCTGATCCAATATGATAATGTTGACCCCAAAGTGTTCGATACGAGTTCAATCAGCCAGCAAACAAACAGAGCCCAATATTATTATCTTTCAATATTATGAAAGTCAACCATTGCTATGGTAATGGTTGCGAATTTTGTGAAAATAATTATCTACCTTATCTGAATGGGCCCCAATGGGCATGGGTATCAACGTTATTAATTTGAATGGGCGTGGATGGGGTCTGGGCTTGGTGTTCATGGGTTTCGGCTGGGTTGGGATTGGGGTTTGGGCACCCATGATAGTCTCTGGTGTCCACTGTTCAGCCAGCTGGAAGCGTAATTTCAAATGTTAAATCGCAGCTATTATACTGGCAAAGCCAGATCGGCTGTTTCTAAACGTTGAGGGGGGGGTGGTGGGTCAAGTAGCAAAAATAGAAAAATGGATTTAGCTTGTGTTGCTTTATTAGTCGTTATCAAAACTAATTTTCCTATATACAAATTGCTTAGTTTTTCCTGCGTTATTAAATGTGTCACTTTGCGCAGATTTCAGCTGTTTGCGTCTCAGGCTTTGCCCCTGCCGCCCACCCGCGTGTGATTGCTATGGTACTTCGAGCTTGCTATATTTGGTGCTAGAGACCAGTGCCGACTGCAAAACAGGGTCTACAAGTGCTTTAAAATTAGCACCCCACCTGGCGGATAAGCACCCACTTAGGAGCTGAAAATTGAACATTGCACACGCTTGGTGGCGTAGATGGTGTCTAGGTTGATATAAGAACCTTTGTTACTTTTAACGTGCTAAGCGTTAGCACCCGTCTTGACAGAAGCACCCATATGTGGCGAAAATTGAACTTTGCACACGTTTTTCCGCTACTCCTGAAAAACCTGAGGGGGGGCGGAAATCAACCCCCCTGCAGTGCGCGGGTTAACGAAGCACTATATGGGTCGTAAATTTAGCACCAACATGGTGCTGAAAATTGAACTACGTTTTGGCACCCAAAGGGTGCTAATCTTTTTTACAGTGTACATTTATCTTCTTACGCTAGCCATGCTATAGCATATCGTGTACTTGTGTAGCATATTGCTTTGACAGAGACTCCTCATTGGCCGTGGCCGCGCATGCGCGTGAGACACTGCAAAGTTTTTGTCAGCCATTTTTGTCCAGTAGCCGTGTGGTTGTGGTCGGATGCGTTCGCTGGTGACGAAGTGTTTTGTGAAAGGTGCACTGGTTCATGGTTGAGTGATGCATTATATCATAAATATTGTAATATCATTTATGAAGACATTGCAATGTGCTGTGATCAACAATTCAGTAAAAAAGCAACGAACTCCGGTTTGCGGACATTTTACCGAACAACGATAAACGATCCTGAGACGCTGCCTGCCAGGAGGCAGGGATCCGTGGTACGGGGAAAATCAAGGCGCTGTCGACCATTTTAAGGACACTTTTGCATGGCTCAGCTTCTGCTTTCCCTTCTGTTGTTGTAAATATGTGATTTATAATATATTATATTTGTTCATTGTACGCTGAATGTTTTACTAAATACACTCAAAAATGCCTCAACGAACGCACTGCCACATGTAAATCGGCCGGTACAAGCATTCGAATCAGTTGCTTGACGGGACCTGATTTGAAATTCTGTGTGTAATTTAGTGTCACGGTGTTTTTATATTTGTTTTATAATTTGCATATATTTATTGTGAAAGTAGCATAGTTGTGCTGAAACGGCGAAAAAAAATCAAGTACTCTTCCGGAATTGGTCGCATTGAGCACCATGCTGCTTCAGTAAGCACATCGGGGTGCAGGGGTGGCGGTAAAAACGCCTTCCGGGTGGCGCCAACCAGATCTGGCATTGGGAAAAATGGCCCCCAATGACAAGTATCGACGCAAATCACTGAGTGAATCAAAAGATGACTTAAACTGGTTTAGAGTTGGTTAACCCGCGGCCCACCGGGCATTTGAGTTGACGACTGCATCATAGGCGTTTGATCAGGGGCGAGCAATGGGGGGGGGGGCAAAGGGACACGTTGCCCCTATTCGCCGACTTCCATACTAAACATTTATTGATGGACGTCCCTGTTGCGACTATTGTATGTAGGGCCTTGCAAAATTATACAAGTGGCCTAAATCTGGAGTGCATAATTTTTCGCGATTTGGGGGCGGGCCTTGCCGATGGGTCTCCTCTGGGGTGCTTGTGCCCCCCCCCCCCACCCCACCCAACCTCGTCCCTAGTCGAAGGTATGGTGCGTGCTGTTGCGATATATTGGCAAAGCCTACCCACAGAGCCACAATAAGGATTATATTCTCATCCTGTTGACGAGTTTATGCAAATCGAATGATAAGTCGAATCAGGGGCTCCACCACAGGGGGACGGGGGGACGTCTGTCCCCCAAGCATTTTCGGACTTTACATTTAGGCCTATGGGTGACTTGCATGGAGAAGAAATGGATAATGAATCCCCCCCCCAACTTTCGGGGGTGGCGTCGCTTGAGTCGAGCAGTAGCGGATCCAAGAACGATTGTTTTGGTCAGTCTGTGGGGGGGGGGGTCCAAAGAAGTCTCGCACAATTCTGAAAAACTCGTCGACTTCGCTGCTTATGTATCAGTAAACTGACTTAAAACCAAAATTTTCTTTCGTGAAAGTTGCTTAGATTTCCTTTATCTCAGAAATATGTCAAATGTGCGCCATTTTGGGTGGATTGGGAAGGGGTCATTGGCACCGTGTTCCCGCTTTGGAGCACCAATGGAGTTCGAATGCATTCAAGCAAAGTCAGGATGACCAATTTCTTCAACGGCAAAAGATTAACATCGCTCAATTTTTTGACAGATTGCTATCTTCATTTTTAACAATTCGACCTGCAATTGCAACGAAGATAACAATTGAGAGGAGCGTGCACGTTGGCGTTACGTCGGCAAACCGGCGGGAATCACCGGATGCGTCAACTTTGCCGAACCATAATTTTAACAAATTTGGCAGTTCTGATTACATTTTTCCGACGGGAATCTGATATATCACACAATTCGTAGCATACAGACATGTCTTAAGTTTAAAATCTACGGGAAACAAAACAAAAGGCACGAGGCTAAGCTTGAAGCACGCACACACTAATGCCATTGTTTCCCGATTAAGCCGGCCTGGCGGCCACCGCTATTTCGGTAATCTCCGGAATCGGAGGACCAATCATCCCGCGCATGCGCAATAACAACAACTAGTCGCACCCGGACGCTACCCACTAAGAGGTGAACCCTTTCTACCCACCTGACCCACCATTGTGGGTAGTATACCCACGTGGGGTGTAGCGGGTAAACACAAGCGATAATTTGGATGAAGTGTGTTAGTTGGCGGGTAGCAGAATTTGGCCAATTACAAACAATGGGGAAACAGGGATTGTGATGGGCAGTTGGATGACTTGAACAAATATAGGCATCTTAGTAAGTTTGAGCAAGAGCATGGATCATTTAAAACAGGTAGCATTACAAATGAGTTATTAAGGCCAGACCCAAAATGATGACGAAATTTTATTTGTGGGTACTGCGGGTAAGCTGGGGCAGCCTATATGGTCATGTGGGTATGGTAGGATAGCTGGAATTGGCGGTTTGCGGGTTGGGCGGGTGCCACAAGCCTGAAAGCTGGCACCTCTAGTTACCACCATCATCGAATCTCGATATTATCACTAAATCTTTCATTATTCGCAAGGGTCCGAGAATTTCCCAAAGTATTTCCAATAAGTATTTGGGAAATCTTTGAAAAACAGAAATGGGCCGCTGTTAAAATGTGATAGGGCAGCGGTGGCCCCTATCTTTCAAAAACAGCGGTGGGCGCCGCCCGGGCGGCGGCCCAGCTGAAAACTGCCAACCTTAGAGTTACACCACATCAGAGTACACCTTGAGACATTTTAGGGACCACGTATTTTTGGGAAATATTTCGATTCTGAGAAAAATGTTCGTAGTCTCGGTCGAAGCTTGGTGGCTCATGGTTGGGGATGCCACTGTTATCTTGGGGTTCACACAAGCGATAAAGAAAATCTTGCAGGCCAATTAAAAAGTATGTGTTTTATGCTGCTCTTAACAAATTGATGACAAACTACAAATGTTAAATGGACAATTTGAACATTTTTGGCCCCCGGAGCAAGCTCTTGGATGTATATTTGGCGCCAACTTTATCCAGTAAGTGGGCACTTTTACACCCCCTGTAGGGGTGCTGAAAACGGCGAAATCAGTACTCTTTCCGGAATGGGTCGATTGAGCACCATGCTGATATAGTAAGCAGCATAGGGGTGCTGAAAAACGGAGAATTCAGAACCCTTTGCGAAACAGGTGGAATTAGCACAATAGTGCTAGCTTAAGCATAGATAAGCTGCTTTTACAAGCACCTCTATGCTGCTTCAGTAAGCAGCTTAGGGGTGCTGAAAAACGGTGAATTCTGTACCCTTTGCGAAACAGGTTGAATTAGCACCATGGTGCTAGCTTAAGCATAGGCAAGTTGCTTTTATAAGCAGCATAGGGGATATATTTTTCGGCGAAATGAATTAGCAGCTCTACCGTGCTAATTATTTTTTTACAGTGTGGTACTTTCAGAACCCCTAGTTTGTACTCATTCCTAATCACTGATCTTTTTATTTTGTCTTTCTTGTTACCCCAAAAGTAAATATGTGGTTCTCTTACATATCTTCCGGTTTTTTGATTTTTTTTTTAAAAATGTTGATTTTGTGGTCATTTTTTTTTTGTCAAAATCCAAAGTTTTCAAAAAACCGAGGTAGCCGTTTTCTACCCCTTGCAATTTGCTAACTTTTTCCGTTTTTGGAATTGCATTTTGCTTAAGTAAAGGTCTATTTACAGCCTGTTAGAGCTTAGCTGATATTTGCGCCAAAGTGGTGTGTAGTGACGTCACTAATTCCATAAAGCTCGAAAAAATTTCTATATTATTTTAAAAATTGCAGTGAAGACGCCCACATTGATGTAAAATAGGTACCCTAAGTTTTTGCGTTGATAACGATTGTGTTTGTGAAGCTTATTGTAACGATGGTTTTGTTTGTAGCTCCCCCCCCACCACGAGGGGGGGTGTTCAAACACCCCCCCCCAGTGGGGCGCGGGTTAATACCCAATAATTAACACACACAAACTTTACATTAACTCCAAACAATAACCCGTAACACCCCTCTAAAATGTTTCCCTAGATTCACGAAATCTCATTAATCGCGAATTCTTAGATATCTCATATTTATGACGTCACAAAAACAGTTATAAATATTGATTGTCCTAATAACCTATTTTTTTAATTTATATTATTTTATTTGATATATTAATTATTTAGTTAATGATTAAACCTGATGCAATTTGCTTTTCTCCTCTAAATTCAAATATGTACGTCATCAAAAGAGCATGGTGGTAGGCGGAAGCGTTGGAACACTGGGATTCTGTTTGACGCAGGTGCGACGTTAAGCGGAGTACCCGATGCAAATAAAGGCTTGGAGCGAGTCCTTAAGGGCAACTTTTTCGCCATATCATTAGCAAAATGAACCTGACTTCATTTACTGGTGTAGGCTAGGTTCCAACAGCTCCAACGATAATGCAACTAGGGTGTTATTCCCATAATGTTGATGCGGAGCAGACCCTTATTGACTTCTAAGAGCGTTGGAACTCCTAGAGAAAGTAGATCTGCAAGTTTATGTTGTTTGATAGGACCAGATGTTGAGTTAAGTGGGATAAAGATCGACGGGATGTTTCTCCAGGACGATACGATTAGAGGATTATCGTATCGTTGGAAGTTGTATCGACCTCTGCCTGTCAGCCTGTCCCCTGTTCCGCTTTTGTGCTGACGTGGTGCCTGTCTGTCATCTTGTCAGCCTGTCACCGTCCCGCTCCTGTGCTGACGTAGCGCCTGTCTGTCATCCTATCAGCCTTTCCCCCGTCTTGCTCCTGTTCTGACGTGGCGCCTGTCAGTCATCCTGTCAGCCTGCCCATATCCCGCTCCTGTGCTGACGTATTGCCTGCCTGTCATCCTGTCGGCTTGTCCCCCATCCCGCTCCTGTGCTGAAATGGCGCCTGCATGTCCTGTCAGCCTATCCCCCCCGTTCTGCTTCTGTTCTGACGTGGCGCCTGTCTGTCAAATCTGCCCGCCCCCTGTTCCGCTCCTGTGCTGACGTGACGCCTCTCTGTCATCCTGTCAACTAGTCCTCCGTTCCGCTCTTGTGCTGAGGTGGCGCTTGTCTGTCATCCTGTCAGCCTGTCCCCCTGTTCAGCTTCTGTTCTGACGTGCCACTTGTCTGCCCTTTCTGCCGGCCCCCGCTCAGCTCCTGTGCTGAGGTGATGCCTGTTTGTCATCCTGTCAGCCTATCAGCCTGTCAGCCTGTCCACCCTTTCTACTTTTGTGCTGACGTGGCGTATGTGTTGTCATCTTGTCAGCCTGTCCACACGTTTCAACTATGTGTGCTGAAGTTGTCGTCCTGTCTGTCATCCTGTTAGTCCTGTCCTCCCATTCCCAGCTCCTATGCATGACGTTGCGATTCCTTTCTGTCCTGTCAGCCTGTAATGTTTCCCCCGGTTCCGTTCCTTTGTTCTGATGTGGCGCCTGTCTGTAATTGTGTCAGCCTGTTCCCCGTTCCGCTCCTGTTAACCTTGTATTCGTTTCGCTTACGTGCTGACCTGGCGCCTGTCTGTCCTCTTGTCAGTTCTACTCATGTGCTGAGGTGTCGCTTGTCTGTCCTGAGCTTGTCTTAGCTTGTCCGTCATTCCGCTCCTAAGCTTACGTGGCTCCTGTCTTATCCTGTCAGCCTGTCCCTCGTTCTGCTCCTGTGCTGACTGGGTGACTGTCTGCCAGCTTTGTCCGCCATGGTCTCCGTTTCCTGCTTCTGGTGCTTGACATTTTCGCTTGTCTGTCTTGTCCGTCTGTCCCCCGTTTCGCCCTTGTGCTGAAGTTGCACATGTCTGTCTTTCTGTCCACCTGCTCTCTGTCGCGCTGCTATGCTAGGGTGGCGACTGGTCCCTTGATCTAATGCGCCGTCCGTGTTTACGATCTCCTGACGCCTTTCTGTTCCTCTGTCTGATCCCCTCTCTGGTCTGTTTGACGCGTAGTCTGTGACCTCAACGAATTGTTCAAATTGACGCCTTTATATTGCCTTACAGGCTTCTAGGCTTCTTAACCCGCGCCGGGCCGGGAGGGGGTGTTTGGACACCCCTCAGGTTTTTCCTGGATATCGGGAAAACGGCGGCGCGTAGCGCCGCCAAATTTTCAGTAAACTGTCGATCATTCTTTTGTACAGCTTTCAAAGAAGTATTGACAATTGTTCATGTCAGGTCAGGTCCACCAGGCTTGGTCAAGTGACCCCACCTTCCGAAAAGTGTGCGTTCCACAAAAGCCACAGTTTTAGGCGGATTGGGTTTTCGTACTCACCCAGGATTTCCATAAGAAGCATGAACTATTCTTAAAGTTTGTAATATCATATTTTCGATAAACGTTGACCTAAGGTCAGTCAATTTCCTGACGCCATTTATAACGTGAATGGGAAAATAAAAACAGTTGCTTTTTATTCTGGGGACAGTATGCATTGGATCAGGCTGGATATTGGCAGAATCATGTTTTTTTAGCTCATTCTGAATGACCTAGGTGCGATTGTTTCTAAAAGATATCTGCAAGGTCATCTGAGGTCATATGATATCATCAGCAATGATTAGCTAATAACTTCTGATATAATGAAGATAGAGACGAGCCGATGACAACACTGTATTTGTATCGTCTGTCCGCGTCGCCCCATATCCCGCGCGGCGTAGGGGGGGGGGGTAAATATTGACCCCCCTCCCGTATTTCCGCAATAACTTGAAAACGGTAAGAGAAAACGACGTCAAAATTCAGTATCTTATTCAGCATCAATTTGACGTCTTCCTAAAAAAATCATAAAAAAAGTTGAGAATTTTGGGAGATAATGACGTTTTGAAGACGTCATGTCATGCCATTTTTGGTTGAATAACGATACATGTTTGATGTATAGTAGAAAACATAGCTTTAACCCGCCGGCGTAGGGGAGGGGTAAGATTTACCCCCTCACCGTATTTCCGCAATAACTTGAAAACGGTAACAGGATACGGACGGTCCAAAAGTTTCAGTACCTTATTCAGCATCAATTTGACGTCAACCTAAAAAATGTCATTGAAAAAAGTTGAGAAACTTTGGAGATAATGACGTTTTGATGACGTTCATGTCATGCCATTGGTATAGGTTAATACGATTAATATGTTTGACATCGTAGAAAAACATAGGCTTTAAAGCAAATCGGCAATCGCAAAACTATATAAGAAAGGAAATTTAATTTTGTTTACAAGATGGCTTTTTCGGGATTTCGAAAATTTTTGGGTTTTTTGCCCCCCAAAAATCCAAAAAGGACTGTTTTTCCAAAAAAATCCCCAAAATTAAAAATTTTTCAAACAATATCTAAAAACGAAATATATATATTGAGAACCAAGTGTAATGAATTAACCCATACCGGAATTTCAAACGTATAGCTTCGTTTTCAGTGGGACTGATTTGCTCTCCAAGCATAAAGTAGGTAATTGACAAATCATTTTTCAAAAATAACGGTTTTTTATTTTCTTGACCCTGATTACAATAGTATAAATGCCATTTTTTGTTTGTTTATGAGGGACAAAATAACCTAGGAAACAATGCATGGGATTATTTCATATTCGTCAAGTTTTCAGTTTTGACCTAAAGATGGACTATTCTTGACTTTGACGGGGTCAAGGTTGTAAAAAATGGACTTGTTTTTCTATCGATCTTTACGTTGCAAAATGACCCCTAAACATGTTCAACAAAGGCTTTATTTGACCTCTTTCGTGACAGTGGACCTTTTTGTGACCTGACCTGGACCTTGACATTTGCATGCCAATTTTCACTTTTACTTAATGCAAATAGATGTAGTCACCAGCCTTGAGAGCGTTATTGGGCATTGACAGTCTTTAATCAAAAGGGATTTTAATTTGAAGGAATGAAAACCATTAAACTCAATTACTCGAACTATTCCATGTGACTTGGACCGTGGACCTATACATTTTGACCTAACTTGAAAAATTTGGGTTATGTATTCGATTCGTTTCATTTGAGATCTTTCGATCGCCGCCCTGCGCGCTCGCTTGGTGTATTGGTTCGGAAGAAAAGGTGGGAATATTTACCCCCCCCTACACGCGCGTTTCGGCGGACCCCCTACCCCGCCGCGCGGGTTTAAAGCAAAATTCGCAAACGCAAAAACAATTAATAGAAAGGAAATTGAATTGTCTAACCAAGCATGGGGCAATTTGGGATCCCACAATTTTGGGTTTTTGGACCCCCAAAAATCCCAAAAAAAAAACGTTTTTTTTATTTCCCCCCCCAAAAATTAAAAATTTCAAAAGGAATCTAAAAAACCGGAATATATATGATGAGAACCAAGTGGTTTTTGAATATCCAGACCAAATTTCAAAGTAATAGTTTGTATTTTTCAGTGGAACTGAGTGCTCGTCCAAGGCGTGAAGTAGTAATGACGTCATTTCCTCCCAAAAAAAAAAAAACCGCGAAATTTTTCCCCCCAGCAAAAAGAAAAAAAAAACATTTTTTTTAAAAATTTTTTGACCTGATTACAGAATATAAATTGTAATTTTTGTGTTTATTAGACAAAAACTAACCTAGGAACAGTGCATTTTTTATTTCATATGTTGTCAGTTTTTAGTTTTTGACCTTGAGATGGACCTGGATCTTTACCTTTGACGGGGTCAAGTTTTGTAAAAAGACTGGTTTCTATCATGCGTTTTACGTGCAGAAAATAAAACCCCTAAAACATGGACACAAGGCTTTATTTGAACCTCTTTTCGTGACAGTTTGGACTTTGTGACCTGGGACCTGACCTTGACCATTTGCATTGCAATTTTCATTTTTACTTAGGTGCAATAAAGATGTACTTAAAAAAACCCCCCCCCCCCCCTTTTTGAGAGGGGATTTTATGTACGTTGAACAGTCTTAATCAAAGGATTTAATTGAAAGGTGATGGAACCATTAAACTCAAAGTTTAAACTCGAACTTTATTCCATATGACCTGCCTGACCTGACCCATTTGGACCTAACTTGACAAATTTCGTAGCATTCGTTCTTTTCATTTGAGAGCTTTCGGATCCCCGCCCGCCTTGCGCGCTCGCTTGCGTTATTGGTTTCGGAAGATAAGAGGGGGGTAATTTTTCCCGCCCTACGCCGACGCGTTCGGCGGAGAGAACCCTACGCCGCGCGGAGTATGCAGACAGACCTATTCTGGGTCACCAAAATGACCTTGAAATTAGTTCAAATTTTGAAAGTTGACCTTACGGAGGTCATCAAGTATATGTTCCAAGCGTCTTTACGAAGGAGGAACACAATTAGTGTTTACAATGATTATGTGTTCGTTTTTGTATTTTAAAAATGCTATCAGGAAAACACTATTTGGTACCAAAAAACTGCATTTTTTGACATTTTTGATGACCTCTGAGCCCTTAAAAACTATTGATAATGAGCTCAAATTTTGAGGACTTGATGGAAAGGCGCAAATTTAAATAGCTGTCTCAAATGCTTCTTTACTTGGTTTACGGTCCTAAGCTTAGCATGTTTTCCGAGAATTTGGGGGTCGATCTGGGCTAATGCTCCTAAATCTTTGAAAATTTGACCTTTGATGACCTCTTAGTAACATGCAATATTGACCTGATAAAATTTTTTCAAGTAAATAGTTTTCCAAATATTCTTCGACGAGCTCTCCAACGGTATTTTTTGGTTTATGCTCTAGGGTTAAAAACTTGTTTTTTATAGGAGCCGAGTAGAAGGGGATGGTCGAAAAAACACCCCCCAACCCCCGGCCCCGAGGAAAGGTGGGGCGCCGAGGCACCGCCCGGCGCGGGTTTGAGATTTTGTGCCATTGCATTTCTATTTTTCAAATTAAAACTATTGAAATAAACCCCCTTGATGGACACCGCCCGAACTGTGTGTGTCGCAAGCACAGCTGGGCGTCAGTGGCGGCGGGAAACGTTTCTGGCTGGGGGGGCCACCTTTTGATTGCACTCCTCAAGATTTCGAATCCGCAGGGCTGCAAAAAGGAAATGTTGCTGACCGGGGAGGGGGGGGGTGGGGGGTGGAGTCGGCTCGTCAGCAGAGTCGCATTTTATCTAAGTGTAAATTTGGTTTTTGCTCATAGCAGGTGGTGACATAGGACCCCTGCCCCCTTCTTGGTCAGAGGTAATCTGGTCCGCGCGGATACATTTTGCGCTTGATATAATATATATATTATTATATATATATATATAATATAATATATATAATCATTATTAACCTACAAAAATACTGACGTATGGCCACAAAGCGCTCTGAAAAGGTATAATACATCTTCCACATAATCAAAAATTGACATTGTAGGTAAGTCCTACAGGTGAAGGTCAGGTAACAAACAGCAAAACATATACGAAAGTCACGCAACATATATTTTATGGGATATTTACACGTTAAATGTTATAGAAGCACACATTTTCACAACCTTACCTAATAAGGTCAAGGTCATGTCACGAAAGTTTAAATTATAAATTGATCAATTAAACTAAAAAAGGCGTTTTTCTAAATCAGTTTTGTCTCAGAAATAAAATAGTGGCATTTTTGGTTCTGTATCTGATCACTAAAAGCAAAAACAAAAATGAAACATAAAAAAACATGTCATGAGTTCCTTATACTTGAATGTCATAAGTCACTCTACAATTTAGATATTGCTTTGTTATTTGGTTTGGATAGGTATCTTCCTCATTTGTTTCTTTAATGTGTATGTCTTTAATGTTTTCTATTTTCACAGAAATGTGTCAATTTTTACACAAAAAAGTTTGTGTAATCTTTCGGGTCAAAACCACATACTTTCCAATTTCTAAGTTATCCATTTTAACTAGAATCTTGGATTTGGGAAATTTTAGGGTTTAAAACCCTAAAAATAAACAGAAACATGCATGGTGCCTCCTCGGGTGCCTAAAAAATCCGCCCCCTGTCCTGCAACAACCCTCACTGAAAATTATGTATCTGCCACTGCGCGGGTTAACCAGCACCCCGCTGGGGTATTCAGCTGAACACGCCTTGCTATAGGGAGGCAGATTTTGCCCCTTTATTATCTTCCGAACAAATAACGCGCAAGGTGGAAATCGAAAGCTTTAACCCGCGCCCCGCTGGGGGGCATAATCTGCCCCCTCCCAGATTTTCTCAATAACTCAAAAACCATGGCAGATACCGACGTCAAACTTCCACTACCTTATCTTACACCAATTTGACGTCTTCTCTAAAAGTTCGATGAAGTTGACAAATTGTTTTGGAAGAAAATGACCTTTTGATGACGTCATGTCATGCAATTTTTGGTGGAAAAACGATGAATGTTTGAAAAATCGTAGAAAATGGAGGTGTAAAGCAAAACAAAAATCAAAACACCAAAAGTTGGGGAAGTTGCATTGTCTTCAAAATGGCAGTCTCGGATTTAAAATTTTGAGTTTTGACCCCTAAAAAAAACACACAAAACATAAATTTGCAAAAATATTTCAAAAACCGGAATATGTGTAAGAAAATTAGCTATGAACAAAAGCTAAACAAAATTTCAAAGCAATATCTCAATTGTTGACTGACTTATGACTCCTCAAGTGTAAGTAACTAATGACGTCATTTTTCAAATATCATTTTTTTTTACCTTTTTGACCAGGTGGAGACAAATAAATATTATAGCTGTTTTTCTGAGACAAAACTGAACTGTAAAAATGTTTCTTTTGTTAAAAAACTATATTTAACAATATGACCTCACATGACCTTTCATGACCTTTTATGGGGTCAGATTGTCAAAATAGTTCGAATTACACATGTAATTCGAACCTCTACTATCGAATCACACATGTAAAACAGCCAATAAAACATATATCGCATGACTTTCGTAGAACTCTTGCCAGCAGTGACCTTTTGTGATCCGATATTGACCTTGACCTTTTAAGTGAGAAGCATCCAAAGCATAAGTGGCATTGTCAAAATAAGGTCACATATCAGCTCACAGTCAGGTCAAAGGATCCAGGAGGAGGAGGCGGGCACCGGGAATGATAGCATTTGGCACTGGGAATGGCAAAATATATATATGCTTCAGTTTGTAAGCGATACTTTCCATCAAAAACCTTATTTTGTGTCTATTAACACAGTAAGCGCTCCCAAAGGTATAATGCATCTCACGCTTCAGCCAAAGTGAATTTGTAAGCATAGGTAAAGATAAGGTCACAAAAGGTCACTATTTGCAGAGATCTGCGAAAGTCATGCGACACATGTTTTATGGGTTATCTTACACGTACAATTCGATAGCAGCAGGTATTTTCACAACCTGACACCAAATAAAGTCAAGGTCGGGTCACATCAGGTCATCACTTGAAATTGGTTAATCTAAATAAAAAGGCACGCTTCTTAAACAGTTTTGTCTAAAAAATACAGCGGTTGCATTTCATTGTTTGTGTCTGGAATAAGGAATAAGGATAGTTATGGGCATGGTGAGAGACTTCGCCGTCTATGTTGCAGCCACAGGGATGCAAGCCAGGGGACAGAGGGGGTACGTGCCCCCAACCCATCGGACCAACTTCATACTAAAAAATACTCGGCGAGCGTCCCTGTTTGCCAAAATTAGGGGTCCTTGCCCAAAATATAGGTTCTTTTAAATCCGGAATTATTTTGTTGCGACATTTTTTCGGCGGGGTGGGGGACCTTCCGACGGGCCTCCGAGATGCCCGTGCCCCCCTTGTCGAAAGAGATCTGACTTTGCCCCAAAGAGCCCTATATTTTATCTTACGCACTTTTCATCAATTCAAAACTTTAATTATTTCATTTTACTTGTTTCTTGTTTGTTACTTCTGCTGTTTATCGTATCTTGTTACAAAATGGTTTACTATTCTTGAACTTTTGACTTCTCTATTAACATAGGTATTATATTTGTTAATAACTCTTCGTGAGAGAATACAAATAATATCTTCTGTATTCGATGACGCGGTTTGTACTTACCTACTGCTTGAGTTAGTCCGTTAATATATATCTGATCACTACAGGCAAACAACTTAACTTCTAAAAATGACGTCATAAGATACTTATAGTTAGGAAGCCATAAGTCAGTCAAAAGTAACGATAGTGTTTGGAATTTTGTTTGAATATCGTCCATACGTGGTTCTCTCAAATATGTATAAAGATACTTTTTGAATTGCTAGAAATTCATTGATTTTGTGAAAACTTATTCAAAACATGTTTTGCATTTTTAGGGTTAAAAAACAACAATTTTGCAAATCCGGGATTATCATTTAGAAACAAAATGTGATTTCATTTATTTTTGTGTTTTCGTTTGCAATTGACTTAAAAACTCGATTTTCTACGATTTGCCAAACATTTATCGTTTTTCCACGAGCATTATCACGTTTGTAAATATTTACGGCTTTATATAAAAATGTTCCCATAATTTGATAATTAGACCTAAATCATATACCTTGGCCATACCAGATATAAAAGGGGCACTTTCATATGTGTGACCCCCTTGCAGATTCAAAGGGGCACGGTGCCCCGGTGCCCCCCGTTCCGCTGCCTATGTGAGTTACTAATAGTTAGAAAGCCATAAGTCAGTCAAAAGTGAACATATTCTCTGAAATTTGTTTTGAATGTCGTCCATACGTGGTTCTCTCAAATATGTATAAAGATACTTTTTAATATCTAGAAATTGATTTATTTCAGATTTTGTTAAAAACTTATTTTAAACACAGTTTTTGGCCTTTTAAGGGTTAACAAAATCAAATCCGAGATAACTACCAAGAACAAAATGCAATTTCCTTTCTTTTAGTGTTTTTCGTTTGCAATTGGCTAAAAAACTCGATTTTCTATGATTTTTCAAACATCTATCGTTTTCCACGAGCATTATCACGTCCGTAGATATTAACGGCATTATATAAATGTGTTCCCATAATTTGCTAATTAGACTAAATCATATATATTTACCATATCAGATTTAAGGGGCATTTTGATATGTGTGCCCCCTCTTGAAAATTCAAGGGTGCAAGGTACCCCAGTGCCCCCCCCCCCGTTCCGCCGCCTATGGCTGAAAGTTTATTGATTTTGTGAAAAACTTATTTATAACACAGTTTTTGGCTTTTTTAGTGTTAAAAACTAAAAAAATTGCAAATCCGAGATCACCATTTAGAAGAAGATGTTATTTCCTTTCTGTTGGCTTTTTTCGTTCGCAATTGGCTTAAAAACTCGAAATTCTACGATTTTCCCAACATTTGTTGTTTTTCCACGAGCATTATCACGTTCGTAAATATGTACGGCATTATATAAATATGTTTCCATAATTTGATGGGTGGACCTAAATCATATACCTTGGTTATACCAGATTTAAGGGGGGCACTTTGATATGTTGTGCCCCCCCCCCTTGCAGATTCAAGAGGGGCATGGTGCCCCGGTGCCACCCCCCCCCCCCGTTCCGCCGCCTATGGCTGGCGTTGGTGCCTTTCTGCCGGTGGCGGTGGCTGGCGGGTCAAGGTACCGTCTGACTTGACCTGTGTGTGTTCCACAGTTGGCGGTGGTGCCCTCGGATGGTGTTGTCGGGCATGGTATATAGCATGGATAGCATGGATAGTGTTGTCGAGCATGGTATGTGTTGTCGGGCATGTATATATCAAAGACATTAATCCTGACGTTTGTATTACACCGCAAACTACGAGGGGTTTAACAGCGCGCAACCCACAATCCGCATAACCACATTCGTAACGACCTCCCCATAACATGAGCCTGGAGCTGCTTCTGCCGAGCTGATTTTTTTAACATTTCGACACAACACGCGTCATTCTTATATAGGAAAACTCAAAATGTTTCAAGCCGACAGACGTAGGTAATGGTTCAGGAACAGCGAGCAAAACAATATCGGGGGCAGAATCCCCCCAGCATGGATTAGGGTTAAAGTAAGTTATAAAAAATCCTTCGGATACACAATTCAAAATAATAGTCTTGTTTCACATAGTTCTAAAAATATTTCGGTTTTGAAAAAAACACAACTCTAATGAATAGTTTTGTTTCACATAGGGTCAAAAATATCAAAACTAAACGAAACCAGGTATAACAACAAAACGAGCGTGACAACATATTAATGCAATTAATTGGTCAAAATTAAAATGTAACGCAGCAAGTTTAGAAATGCCTCGGTTTGTGATACTCTGTTCTAGTTTGTGTTGTTGATACATGCTATTATATACGTCACGGTATGAATAGCCTTTTTTCCAGAGCAGCATTAATGTAAATCAACACAAATTGGGCGTGAGAGGTCATGAGCTCTCTGCGAGTGCAGGCGATCCCTGTTGAACACTTTGAATAGCAAAGTCACATATAGAATCGGCTAGAAACGAGAACAAGAAGTGATTTCACGTGACAGGTGTCCGATCAGTGGTCGCTGCCAGTCACAGGTCCGCCGTGTCTGTCGCAGACTTTGTAGAGCCCCTGTCAGCCAGCAGGTCAGCAGGGTGGGTCCCCTCAGGCCGTCTAGCTGAGTCAGATGCTCTTCTGGCTGATCCAGGTCAGGTTTTGTGTGACCTAGATGAACGCTGCCGGCACGCTCTTCATGCTGCCGGAGTCTGAACCTTAGCTGACGATACCCACCTCGAGGAAGGTGTCGGCATACTGTTCAACCGCGGTGGTGTAGAGGTGTGCCATTGTCGCCACGGCCACGGTCGCCGCCGCTGCAGTGTTTGCTTTTACCGCTGCCGCTACCGCTGTTGGTGTTACCACTGCTCTTAACTCCGCCGCTGTTGCTGCTGTTGTTGTTGTTGTTGTTGTTGCTGTTGTTGTTGCTGTTGTTGCTGTTGTTGTTGCCGATGTTGCTGTTGTTGTTGCCGTTGATCTCTGCTCTCCTGTCGTTGCTCGAGGCGGCCCCCATGCTGCCTGCTACTGCTGCCGCTACCGTTGACGATTATTTCGTTGCTACTACCAACGCTTTAGCTGCTGCTGCGGTGGGACTGGAAGTGCTCCCCGTCAGTAACTGTGTCCGTTACAGCTCCGTTTTCCGTCACTCTGGGCTAATCAACACTGCAGCTCCGTGTTCCCGCTCCGTCTGACTCGGCCGCTGGCTCGCCTCTGACTGGCAGACGCCGCCAATCGTGCTTTTATCGCTGCGATAACGATTGTGACCTTGGTCCTTGAGCTGACTTTTTCTAACCGCTTATCTCACAGACGCTTTAAGCAACTACCCTTATCGGTAGTAGCTGGTTGCACAAGCAACCATTTGGCTGAAGTTATTGGTTTGCAGAGAGCAGAATGGGGTTTGGAGATAATGTTGTAAGGTATAATTTGAGAGATATATAAAATATAAAAAATATCAAATTCATAAAATACGCTGTAAAAACTGACTGAATACGAAGTGAAAAATGCAAACGTGCGCAAAAGCACTCAGAAACATCAAAATTAGAGATGTCTCTGCTCACTGAACCAGCCTCTCGATCCTGGTCTTGGGTCAATCGGGAGCTTGGTGGACAATGTCCTCTCCCACCAAGCATTGGAGGTCAAACGGTTGATAACACAATTGCTGATATGTGGAGGAAACACTTCCAGAAAATGTTTAATGACCCGAGCTGTTGCAGGAACAGGGATGTGTTGGACTGGCTACAGCAGGCTCCTGCTTAACCCGCGCCGGGCCGGTGCTCGGCGCCACCTTCCTCGGGCCGGGGGGTCAAACACCCACTCTAATCGAGCTCTTATGGAACGTAGACCAAAACCAAAAACACTCTTCGAAACGTCGTCAAAAATCACTTTTAATTATTTCATGTTATTTTCGCTCAGGTCAAACATTAGATCACCAGAGGTCATCAAAGGTCAAATTTTCTCAATTTGCAGATTTAGGACATAGCTCCAGATATCCCCAAATATCTCGGAAACTATGATAGCTAGGAGTAAACATGTAATAAAGCATTAGATAGCTATTTAAATTTGCAATCGCATCCACGTTCTCAAATTTGAGCTCAGATCAATAGTTTAGGCTCCAGAGGTCATCAAATGTAAAAAAATGCAGTTTTTGGTAAAATATGTTTTCCTGAATATAATTTTATCTAAAAATGACACATAAATCATTTTAACACTATCGTGTTCCTCTCGTCAAGACACTTTGAAACATATACATGATGACCTCGTAAGGTGAACTTCAAAATTTGACCTCAGGTCAAGGTTATTTGGTGACCCAGATAGGTCATCTTATAAATAAAGCAAAAGCTCCTTAATGTCAGTGACCGATAGGCGGCTAACATAGACCTCTTACGCAAAAACAAATGCCAGATTCAGAATTCTCGCAATTTTTCGCAGGTTTCAATTAATTTGTGGCTTACAAATGTCAATATTCTTATAAATATCCACATCCGATATTTTTTTGCGTTTCTTAGTGGTCTAATTTGTGCAGTTTCTTAATGACAGATTCTTAGTATTGCGAGCAACTGCGTCACTAATGTCGAAATCAATGATATTTTCGTAAAAATATGTCCTATGACTTCATGGTCACATGATCGTGTTCCACCAATGACAAGGCTGAATTCGGAACAGCCATTTGTTTTGTTGTCTAGAGCGGCATCGTGCCCGTGACACGTCATGTTGTTGGCTGCCTATCGACGGGCTTCCTGATGTCTAAGTCCTGGGCGGTGTTGTTATGATCTCAGTGATAAAACGATATCAGGGATGGTGACGTGATATGAACAATTCAAGAAGAAATAATGCATAGGTAATAATGCATGACGAATAATGCATAACAATACCTTGCATAATTTCCTGCATTAGTCTGAAAGCAATGATTGGAAATTGAATTAATTCTGAATCTGCAAACTCAATGTGTGTAGGTAGCTTAAGTCATGAATTTGGCAATAATTCTTACCTGAATGTAATGAGTCACAAAGCAATGGTTTGGATGTGTGGTGGCTTAGTAATAATTTAGTTATTTTAAGCCTTTGGTGGTGTTTTACTCACGCTGTTTTGCCAGGGGCAGATCACGGGGGCGCTTGGGCGCGCGCCAGCCCCTTGGCTGGTCTTTTTCTTGGGCAACGTCTATGTGAAGCCTCCCCTGTAGGGTGGCGCCCAGAGGCGCAAACTTTTGTATTGGCGCCCCTACGATAAAAATCCTGGATCTTGCGCCTGGGTTGGGTTCCTCGCTGGGGAATCGGTTGGGCAGTTTACATTGGCCAAGGTTTGGATTGGAATTTATGATAACTTCAATATCAAGTAATCAAACCTGACAAGTGTGACAGGGCTGCCAAATCTGAAGGTTTTTTTGTCAACAGAAATTAATAGAGGCAAATATAGAGACTTAAGTAGGTTTTCCAAGATCCTAAAGGTTTTAGGAGACAAACGGGTGTGGCTTGTGCATTTTTTGCAGATGCCTACTCGCCAACCAACTGTTAAATATTGAATCCAAAAATTAGTTATAGTGCAAAATGTTGGGGAACACGTCTGCTTGTGCGCGCGTAACCCTGAGCTGGTCTTTTCATATGGCACGCCTGTAGGGTGCGCCGGAGGGCACAATTTTTTTTATTGCGGCTCCCCCCGCCCTGATCAAAATCCTGATCTGCGCCTGGGGTTCTGGTTCCTCGCTGGGGTTCGGTTAAGGTAGTTTACATTGACATGGTGTTGATGGGAATTTAGAATACTTTAAATATAAATAATCAACCTGACAAGTGTGGCAGGGGCTGCAAATCTGAAGGTTTTTGTCAGCAATCTAGAGGCAAATACTAGAAACTTAAAATAGGTTTTCCGAAGGATACTAGAGGTTTTTTAGCAGAACAACGAGTTGGCTGTGCCATTTTTTGCCAGATGTCATATTCGCCACCACCTGTTAAGTTAATTGAAGTCACATTAGTTTTATAAGTGCAAATGTCCTGCGGAACACGTCTGCGACTACTAAATGTGATATTCTGTATGAAAGGTGGGTTATATTGATAGGGGATTCGCTAACTAATAACTAAGAGGCCGGAGAACGTCCGATTATATATTTTTTGAGGGCCACATTGTGGTCATAAGACGTCATGCCACTGCACTGCCCTACGACAGCGTACCTGATGTTCTAGGGGCCGTTGGTGTTGTTGTTTCATAACCTGATCTAACCGTCTATTACAATTATTGTTTTTCTCTGTTTATAGAAAACCTTAAAAATATGTATGTTTTTCTTCTTTCATGGAAACCTCAAATATTGTATTGCGCTTTTTTGCCAGCTGCATGGAGGTTGATGGATATATGCTCACTTGTAGAACCCTACTGGTGAAATAAACTAAGTCCAGGAACAAGAATGGTCTAAGTCGGCAAAAGCGTTGGCACCCATGCATTTCCCGGCACAACGTCGGGTACCTGAGCTATGGTTGAAATATGGGAGCGACGCGGTACAGAGCGATACAAATACAGTGGCGTCATCCAATCGTCCTCTCATCTTCATCATATCAGAAGTTATTAGCAAATCATTGCATGATGACCTCAGATGACCTCAGATGACTTGTTTAAAAAAGAGATCTTTTTAGAAACAAATTGCACCTAGGTCATCAGAAGAGCTAAAAACATGATTTCTGAAGATAATCAGCCTGATTCAAGTGCATACTTTCATAATAAGAAGCATGATGCTTATTTTCCCGTTTTCACTTATAATGGGGAGGTCAGGAAATTGACCTGACCTTAGATTCACCGATATCGATAATCCCGAGACATAACAATCTTTAGATATGTGATGCTCTTAATGAAACCCTGTAAGTTACCGAAACCAAATCCGTACTAAAACTGTGGCTTTGGTGGAACCGAAACACTTTTCGGAGGGTGGGGTCACTTGACCTAACCTTGGTGCCTGACCTGCTGACCTATTGTCAAACACTTTTTGAAAGCTGTAAAAAAGATGATCGAACAGGTACTTGAAATTTTGGCGGCGCACGAAAACCGCCGCCGTTTTCCCGATATCCAAGCGAAAACTGAGGGGGTCTAAACACCCCCCCCGCCCGGCCCGGCGCAGGTTAAGCGGCTGATGTAGATGAACATTGTGATACACATTGAATGAACTGCAAAGAAATGCTAGGAACTTAAAATACCAATTTAACAAATCAGGAACTAGCGGACTTTTTTGGTTCACTGCTCGGATTTTATTAAATACAAAAATGAGCTTCATACACCTTCACTGAATTTGCCAAGAAGCTTCATACAAATGATAAAAACAGAACTCAGTAAGGGACTAAGGGTATTCACTCACCTTGTTTGGTACACCACTGATGCCACTGACCCCCCACACCAAAGCTGGAATTATGTATCTTGACTTGAGCACTAAGGTGCACAGCCTTTGTGTGCCTTTTCAGCATCCTCAACTCCGCTTCATGACTACAATATTGGTAACCACAGGCAACTCTTCTTCGAGATGGGGCTTGGGCTGTTGCTTTTCCCATGATCATTTACTTCAAAAGAAATGTGAACTATCGAAAACGGTACCGCGCACGCGTTCAAAACAGCAATGCAACCGGCCTTGAATAAAACTCCGGTCGCAATTGGCTGCCGTCGCAGTTGTTTTTTAATCAAATCAAGCACCTGTAGTAGTTAGTACCGTTCCTGGTGAAACGCTCCTATCTCATGTATGTCTCTAGTCTTTCTACGTCATAAATATTGACGAATAACGCCCGCTGACTTGGCTTTATTCGAACATCAGCTAATTGTAAAATTGACAAAAGTTTGGTATAGTGACATCACACAGCATACTGCATGTACAGGTTAGTTCTATCTGCTGAGCCCATTGACCTATAACACGCATTTGGGACATTTAAAATAATTCAAGGTTGGCAAAATGAACTGTCGCGTGCGACAGCTGTGACAGCGAACGGCCGAAAACGGCCTATGGGGTATCCAATGTATTTCGTTTGCGCGTTGCCCGTTTTTTTTATTCGCACAATTCGCCACTAAAGTACTGCAGAATATTGGTGCCGTGAAATTCCTGTAACTAGGTTCATAATATGTTGTCACGGCTAGTACAAACTTTTTTTTTGGTAGGATGATGATTGATGTCGTAACAATGATTCAACATAAATATTTCCGATTCTGTCGCATTTAGCCGACAAAATCACACCTTTGCTGTCGCGTACGGACGTTCGCGCGTTCACGAACTTTTTCACCTCTGGCGGGCGGTGTTGACGATACTTTGCGTTTGTCGGTGACGCTTGTGGTTTTCGGGCGACTTTTACGGGCGGGATTTGCAGGTGGTGTTGGCGGTTTTTGGCGTTGGCGAGCGGTTTTGGCGGGTGTTTGTTGCGGGTTGCCTTAGCAGGCGGACTTGACCGTCGGCGTTGACGACTTTTGGAGTTGGAAAGCGACGTTGGTGGTATTCGGTGTTAACGGGCGGCGTTGGTGGGCGGCGTAGGCAAAACTTTGCGTTTTTGGGCGTGCATTTTTTGGATGAGTTTGCAGACAGCGTTTGAGGGCGGTGTTTGCTCGCGACGTTTTTGGGGTCGGCAATGGTGCTGTTTGGTATTTGTGGGCGCGTTTGCTGGTGGTATTTGCGGATGAAGTTTGCGGGTGGCGTTGGCGGTAGTTGGCGGTTGCAGTCAGTATTTTCGTTATTTTTGCGTTTTTTGGGTGGGCGATGTTCGTTGGCAGACTAAAAAAAAATATATATTTGGTCCTGCGATGCTCTAAAGCATTGCCTCGACCAATGGCGGCGGAGTACTCTGTACAGTTTCTGGCACGGGCCTATCGCTGCGGCGCGCCCTGTTGGCAGCAAATGCTTCGACGCCAGCGAGTATTGTGGACGATTGGAATGCCTAATGGGATATCGAAGAACATGTCAGGAATCTTGAGGATGCAACTTTCATTGAGCATCCATACTTGTGTCTGTCTTTCTTCGATACAAAAATAACGAAAGGTTACTAATATGTCATTTTGCATTGCCTTCACATTGGAGAGCGAAAATTGACTGTCATGGTGACGTCACAGATAACAAACAACTTGCGTCAGCCCCTACAGTCACAATCGTTATCGCAGCGATAAAAAAACACGATTGGCGGCGTCGCAGTCCAGGGCGAGCCAGCGGACGAGTCAGACGGAGCGGGAGCACGGAGCTGCAGTGTTGATTAGCCCAGAGTGACGGAAAACGGAGCTGAAACGGACACAGTTACTGAAGGGGAGCACTTCCAGTCCCACCGCAGCAGCGGAACAATTTGTAGCGGCAAGCAGCAGCGTAGCAGCAGCGGAAGATTTGGCAGCGTAACAGCAGTGGAAGCTTCGGTAGCTATAATATCATGGGAAACGCCGAGAGCACAACCACAACTTCAAGCTCACCCCAGAACATACTCATAACATTAATAAAAAATGGAGGTGGCAGCAGTGGCAACAGTTGCAACAACGAAAAATGTAGCAGTGTTAGCGGCAGCTGCGGCGGCTGTCACCGCGTTTCGTGCGACATTGTCATACTACCACACCACAGGATTCCGCTATAGATTAACTTTTCTTTCGGAAGATAAGTACCGTCAGCTAAAGCTTAGACTTTGGCAACGAGAAGGACATGTGGGCAACGTCCATCCAGGTAAAATACAACCTGACCTGGATCAGCCAGAAGACCGGCATCAGACTCAGCTAGACGGCCTGAGGTGACCCACCCTGCTGACCTGGTGGCTGACAGGGGCTCTACAAAGTCTGTGACAGACACGGTGGACCTGTGATTGGCAGCGTCCCCTGATCGGACACCTGTCACGTGAAATTACTTATTGTTCTCGTTTCTAGCCGGTACTATCTGTGACTCTATCATGTGACTCTTCGCTATTCAAAAATTTCAACAGGGATCGCCTGCACTCACTCAGAGTCGATGAGCTTTCACGCCGAAACTGTGTTAATTTACACTAATCCTGCAGTTATATAAGCTTAAAAGTACCGTTGCCCACGTGCGAAGGTGACCGATTTTCACTGTATGTGACCTGTTGTGACTTACTTGTACTTGTAATTCATCAACTTTTGAGTTATTACATAATAAAATAGAAATGTTTAGCACTTTTGGGAAAATCTTTAAACACTAAGTG
>VOPJ01003118.1:0-25815 GCA_014673585.1 Semibalanus balanoides
AGAGGTCCGACACATTTGTATTAAACCAGGCATAAAATGTTCCATGACTATAAATATGGATATATTTCGGGTGCTGTTCTATCTTAAAGTTCGGTCTGCCGTCGAGTCGTTGAGGCGCTCAATATTTTGGTCCTGGTAGGGATGACCCCTGGTAGGGATGACCCGTGGCAATTGGCAGCGGCCGCATTCTAGGTCAGAAGAAGCCAGTGTGCCGGGCGGCATATTTGGAAATGCCGAATACAAAATCCAGATCTGTCATGCTTGGAAAACCAGTCAGTCAAAAATATAGATATTGCTTTGATTTTTGTTTGGTTATTGTCCATACTTCTTTCTATGACAAATGTATTTAAATTGTGTAATATGTTTGTTAGTAAATATTTTGCGTTTATTTCTTTGCACATTTGTTTTCTTCAAACATTTAAAAAACGGAATACTTATTAAAGATTGGAGAACTAAGCATGAACAATGCCCAAATAGAAAAACAAATAAATATTTATAATTTTGACTTACGTATAGCTCCCTAAATGTTGACAGTATCGATATAAGTGATTTTTCCAGGAAAAAGATTCTGTTTTATGAAAAAGTGATTTTTCCCAGCTCAAATACCAGTATAGAGTGATCGGTTCAAATCCGCGGATAAAAAATGGTGCCTTTTAGCCACAAAACATGCCCCCCATTAAGGTCGGAGAGAGTCTGGATCCGCCAATGGCTGCCCACCCCACACACACACTTTTTCAAAACGTTCCTACGCCTATTAATTCGACAATAATACGGTCGCTTATGTTATCTGGCCGCAGGCCTTGCTTCGTATGGGCCCTGGAGGCTCTTTGTTGCACTCTTCTTTTATGTCTTTAGAACGTTCTGATTTTAGGGCAACTCTAACAGCTCTGCTTCCGCAACATGGAGGCGAGATACACCATCAATATCATAAGCAAGTGCGTCCGGCAGAGCTGCTACCCCCGGTTCGGTAATTTTCGCGGCGAAGGTATCAGCAAGCAGTGAAGCACGCCCAGGTTAGGCAACCAGGGCCGTGCTGCCAACCAGGGCCGGCTAAACTGCCAGGCCTGAGCCATGCCAGCTCAAACTGATGCAATTGTCTATTATTTTGAATAAGTGGAGAATACCTTCGCCGGCCGCCCCAAAGCTGATGTAAATGTTTATCAGTTTGCTTAACTAGCTGCAGACAACCGGCGCTGGGTGCCCCTCCCCCTACCCCATCAGTAATGGAGCAAACATGGCCGGCGGGTCCTGCGACTGAAGCCGGCTGCCCCTCCCCCTCCCCCTCAGTAATGGAGCAAACATGGCCGGCGGGTCCTGCCACTGAAGCCGGCTGTCCCTCCCCCTCCCCCATCAGTAATGGAGCAAACATGGCCGGCGGGTACTGCGGCTGGAGCCGGCTGCCCCTCCCCCTCCCCACAGTATGGGAGCAAACATGGCCGGCGGGTCCTGAGGCTGGAGCCGGCTGCCCCTCCCCCTACCTCTCAGTAATGGAGCAAACATGGCCGGCGGGTCCTGCCACTGGAGCCGGCTGCCCATCCCCCTCAGTAATGGAGCAAACATGGCCGGCGGGTCCTGCGGCGCCACCAGCGCCGGACAAGTGCGGGACAGTGATTTGTCATTGGAAATACCATTTCAACATTCGTCAAAATGGTTTTATTCGCAGCCGAATAGAGATATTCTCGATACATTCCGTACATTCACCGAAAGGGCTTTTTTCCCAGCCGACTCGTAAATTCGACACATATGATACATTTGCAAAATTCTATAAGTTTGTGGCCGATTCGAGACAGTTGATGAAATAGCAAACTTGTCCTGATAACCAAAACAGACCAAAACTTTGAAGTGTCAACGATCTGTTTTTGTATGTCCCTTTTGAATGACCAACTGATGAAGTAACTCTACGAAACGCGTCTTGGTCATCAATAAATTAATATGAGGAGTTGACTGTTTATATATTCTTCATTTGAAAGCTCGTTACATGTTACGATAAATACTTAGTCTAGTGTTGTGCTATCTTCCTTTATTTGCTTGATATCGTTTGCAGGGCTGGTAAAAACGGTTTCGGTGGCGCCGGACCAATTCTGGTCGAAACAAAGTGGCCCCGTGATCCCGTGACCTGAGAAGCCTGTCTGTGCTGTTTAGTGGCCCATTCGACATTTTAGAGCCCTTTTCATCGCCGAGGGCACTTTGGGTCTAGCCAGGGGCCCCTACGACCTGTCCAGGCGCCAGAAGTGAACAGTTTCTGTGCAGAATGGCCTTTTCGGCCCCGGAGCAAACTTAAAAGAGTATTTTCTGGGCGGCCCACTTTTATTGTATCAGTTCGCACTTTTTTACCAGCCCTGATCGTTTGCAACAAGTTACGGTCGCAGCCAACCAGTAACATAAGACATTCGGACAATTCGATACATTTTTCAAAATGGCATTATACATGTAGAATATTCGTTTTGTTAAAGCGTAATCATTCTCTTTCCACTCACAAACTAAAACAAATTAAAAAGACTCAAAGCGCCTTGACGACAAACACGAGGTGTCAAAACCAAGGACTGTCATGGGCCTGGCGTGCATCCATGTGCCACTCATTCTTCCATTGTTGGGGGGTGATGCATTGGTTTTACTTTTCGTGTGGTCTACTGGGTGGGCATGGGTTTTACAATTTTAGAACAATGTCGCTAAGCGTCTTTTACTTGGACAACCAGATTGTTTAAACCAGGTAAATTGTTTTGTATGGATTGCTATTTTAACTGACCTCTCTTGATATATTTTACAAATACTTTTTTTAAAAATGAATATAGTTTTTACAAAAAAAATATCTTCATTTTAAAAAGTATTTGTAATATATCAGGAAACAGGTCAGTTAAAAATAACAATCCCAATATATAATATATGCTCCGCACAAGCACTCCGGAGATTAAGGTAAATATGTTGTTTAAATGATATAAGACACTTAAACATTGGACTTTGGCAATTATATGACAGCAATAAACGTGGTAAGTAATAGAGCAGCAGGATTTTTAAATCATGTCTGATCCTAAGTCTGATCAAATATGATAATGTTAAACGCAAAGTGTTCGATATGTCAAAATAAACAGCAATACACAAGTGCCTGATATTTTTTCTCGTTAAGTATGAAAGTCAACATGCTAGGATAATGGTTGCAAATTTTGTGAAAATAATTATCTGCCTTATCTGAATTGGCCCCAATGGGCATGGATATCAATATTATGAATTTGAATGGATCTGGTCTGGGTCTGGGCTTGGTGTTCATGGGCTTCGGCTGGGCTGGGCTTGGGGTTCTGGCACCCATGATAGTCTCTGTGTCAAAAGTATTGCTGTATCGTAATCACGTAAACAGTTATTTGTAAATCAGTTTTTGCAAAAAAATGATTTACTATTATTTTTGACTTTCGTTGACCTCTGGAGCGTCAACTATTGACCTGAGCTCAAATTTGAGAGCATGTTAGCGATATAAAATTTCAATAGCTTTCAATTGTTTGTTTTTCGCTTGTTTCTAGCTATCATGGTTTCCGAGATTGTTTTGGTAATCTGAAACGATGTCCTGAATTTTGAAAATCTGAACATTGACCACTGGTTACCTTAACATTGACCTGCTACAAATTGACATCGAAACAGAAGCAATGACGAGCTCTCAAACGACGTTTTGAAGTTATGTCTATCTAGGTCCCAAAGGATCCGAGTTCAAGGAGGGTGTCAAAGCGGCGAAGGTTACACCGAGAGCGGGTACGGCGCAGGTTTAACATAACATGTGCTACACACATTTTACGTTACTCTCCAATGTATATTCACCATCGTCCTGCTCGCTCGGTATCTAGGACGGATGATTTATGCATAGGGAATTAGAGATGCAGAAAATTGGTCCCGGCGTCACGGCGCGTGACTTAATCAGTAGTCACGGCGGCACTAGCCGGACTAGGTCAGGTCAAGCCGTACTTGCGTGTGACACGACTTTTCGATTCCTTTACAAATGTAATCAGGTGCATTTTCCCATTTTCAAAAGTGCAAACAGTTTTTGATTAAAGCAATTGTTACAGATATTATTTGATTTGTTATATTTGTTGGTCACTATATTCAGTTAACACTCAAGAATCAAGATGCGTCAATGCCTTATTCAAGACTTAGGTACAAGCATTGAACGATTGACATTTGACAACACCAACAGCACAAGGTTGTCATTGAAGTTCCAGTGAATGCTAATGTATAGTCAAGGTAGGCATACAATAAAACAGTGCTTTGTGTATACCTGTGAACTTTTCCGGTGGTGGCTAACTTGGGTATATGCATCACTTTCATAAGTCACAACAAATAGGTTAAGCATTGCTTCCAATTCTTAGCATCCTACACCTGAACAAAGCTTAAATATTTCTGATGAAATACAATACCCCCATTCCTTCCTAGTTTCCTCCATAATTTACATCACAAGTGACCAAATCACCAAGTCAATTTCTCAACTCACGGTTGGGATCATGCCAATAATATCATATGATGCAAATGGATTTATGCCAATTATATCATGTATTAATAATTCTTCAGACCTTGAGTTTCAAGTTCCCTTTCCATCACAACAAAACAATTTACCTAAAGTCAAAAGGCAAACATATATCGAAACCTTACGGTAAAACGATCAGGATGTTTTCAGATCCACGGCTAGGGAATGACGTTAGGGAACATACTCTGTCGCCGCAGTACTAGCAGGTAGTATCACAGTCACAAATTTTGCCCGGTTGGTTTCACTATTTCAAGATTACATAAGACCATAAGTACCTAAACATATTTTTTATTGAATTCAAATGACCAAATCATTTTTAAATGCGTTTGACGAGCTATTACAAGGTGTTTTATATTTTGTCTACTAACAATGGAAGCCGAGTTTCAAGGAAGCGTTTCGGAACCAATGCGATTGCAGTAGATCAATGACGTCAGATTGACATTTTTCTGTAGCATTTTCTTTACTGTCAAATTTTGTCGTTCAGTGTTGTCACTGCAGGCGCCACAATTGACGACCCCAGGAAGTTCTAAATTTAATTAATTTGGGAATGACCCGTCATTCCAAGTTGTATCTTATTTGTAGATTAATTGACACTCGTGAGAAAAATAACAGGTTACAATGCAATGAGTTAGATGCAAAAAATAAAGTATCAGTTCTGGTTGTTCAAACCGCCCCCTGATATATTTAACATTAATGTTTATGACGTAAAGTATTTCCGAGAAGATTATCGTATCGTCACCTAAAAATTTATATTCTTTTTTTTAATTACCCTCAATGTTGTTTGCCCAAGGCCATGCAGTTGTTTTGGCTAGCCACTTTCATGAAGCTTGCATGAAGCTAGTCCTGATATAAATATTGTTATTCTCGTATTGAAATTTCTACTTACGTATTGTGAAAAGTCTGGAAGTTATGTAACATAGTGACTCATACTACGTGAAGATGAGATTATTTCGTTATTTATTATGTGATTGACTTCAATCAGGTGAGATGAAACTAGTCTTGTGTCATGTCCCATTTTTGTAGCAGTGCACCCATTTTTGGTAGGTGTGTCCGAAAAATGGGAAATAGTCTCCAAAAATGGTCAAAATTATCATAGTTCCACCATTTCATTATGGCTTATACTGTACTGCAAGAGATTATTCAGGCAAATTTGTCTATCTTCTGTGCTGCAGGCTTATTGGCCTGTCATTTAAAAGCAGACTGGAAGTGCTGGCTTTACCCATTCTTCCTTTGATTGTTAAATTATTTAACGTGTAAACATTCATTTTCTATTGTTGGATATTGATACTTGATCTTCTTCCTGCTGCTTTTAAAAATATAAAAGGTAATACACAACCTATATGCAGTTTCTACTTCCTTAGACGCCAATGTGGGACCCTCGTACGGCGCCAAGTGAGCGCGTTTGCTGTCCGAGCGCCTTAAACACTAATCATTTAGTCATCCCACTTCCTACATTTTAGTCCACCTAGTTATCACAGGGTACCTATAAGTTTGTTCTGTTTCTGTCCTAGCAAATGTTCTAGTTGTCATTTTAGGTAAATATTGTAATAACTATGATCATGTGTGAAATATTTTCTTGCCGTGACCTAGCCCGGGACATCAATTTGCCTTGGCTGCCGGGACGCCGGACCTTCTGAGGCTAGACTCAGCTGGCCGTGGACCGGGCCGATACCGTGACCAAGAATACAATTTTCTGCATCTCTTTAATGGAATGTTAACCACCGTCCACGCGCCGCTCTTCACCACAGTGGTCTGACCTCATCATATAACCTGGTCAACAAGTGGAATAACTATCTCGTTGGCGAGTGCTCTTCCACGTCATATCAGCTGACCTCAGAGCTGTAGTCAGTCAGGCAGTGAGGGCAGTGGTGACGCGGTCGGCGCCTCTTTGAGAGAAATCAAAGACGTGTTGTTTGTCGGGCTGCCGTTTGTTGGAACAGCAAGCCGGCACGGCCGATCACGTGCAGATCTGAGGCGTTCAGTGATCGGTGAGGTTATCCAGAGCTGCCCCGGTGGCCCTGACGTGTCATCTGAACGCCCCTGGAGACCTAGCAGCCGGGTGGCGCAACTGACCTTTATCTGACCTCTGTTTGACCACCTGTCTGACCATTGTCTGACATATGTGACCCCTGGCACCTCTTCTAAGGAAGTCATTTCCAGATCAACATAGCGCTGTTATTCTGTCAGTAACATTCCATGCCATGCCCACGTGAGCAGACGTCTGCAGGATGCTGTGCCCGTGACGAGTGCCTCCACTGTGATGGGGATCTGTAGAGTCACTGATCTCAGACACCTGGTTCGTGACGAACGTCTAAAACATCCTGCTCTCACTCGCCACGAAATGCAAGACAACTTAACTGTCTGACCAGAACACAATATCAAGAAACTTGCACGTGAGCTCCTAATGAGACCTGGCATGACATGGCATGGGCCATACCAAGCATTTAGGAGCTGGACAGTTAGCGACTACCATATTCAACTTGAAACTTTCGACATTAATTTGAATAGCTATACCAACCTCGAACAGTAGTAATGCTTAAGTTTTTTTTACCCTTTAAAAAACTTTTACGTTTATTGCGGTACAAGCGTCCCGCTTTTTTAATGTTCTTAGACCCGGGGATGTGCAATTTCATCGATGGGTTACTTTTGGTATAGTGCCGAACTCTAAAATTTATTTTGTGCGATTAAATGTGACTATAAAAAGTGTAATGTAATTTTTTCGCATAATCATATAGAAAAGTACCAATATAACACATAAATGTGCCGTTAAATGGCACAATTTTTCAACCTGCAAATAATATAATTTGTACTTAAATTGCGACGCGGTTCGGCGGCATAATTGTGTCAAATCAACCAAAGTTGCTGTATTAGTTTACTCCGCCAGCCCCATCCTCGTGACTCACTCGTTACCAGCGGAATGTCAATGTCCCCGCCGTCTCTCCACCTTCCCGGCTCCATCCCTCCCCCTCGTAGCCGTAACAGAGCCGGGGAGCGTGATGCTGGCGGGACTCTACCGGCAGCGGCTCGGCGGCGGCGGACGGGCGTGGTGCGGGCGCTGGCGGCTGAGCCGGACTATGCTCCCTCCGGCAGGAGAGTCTGACTCAGCCGCCACCGCCCAAACACCAGAGCAGAGCACTTCGACATATTGACACATTAAAACTTCGACACATTGACACACTAAAACTTCGACACATTGACACACTAGCACTTCGACACATTCACACATTAACACTTCGACACATTGACACACTTACACTTCGACACATTGACACACCTTACACTTCGAACATTGACACACTTACACTTCGACACATTGACCACACTAACAATTCGACCCATTGATACACTGACACTTCGGGGCAGCCTCCCCACTACATTGCAGATTTTATGATTATGCCTATGGCGTTGCATGGCAAGAATCAACCTCAGAATGCTACTGGCCCCCCAACTTTTGGAAGGCTTCGGCCCCCCGACTTTACTAGCAGTGGCTTGTTAACACGCGCACTGGAGGGGAGCACTTTTGTGCCCCCCCCACAATGTTTTTTCGTGAATATTAAAAAAAAACGAAAGCGGCGCAGGGCGGTAGTGTTTGGGCGTCATTTAACGGCACACAATTGCGGATCGTTTGACGTAAAAAAATCGAAATCGGTCGGTAAATTGTTGAGTTTAAATGGATTTGAATTCCAAAATGGCGGCAGAATCGAGGTCGGCGGAAGCGATATCTTCGGAACAAACAGTCAAGATCGGACGATTCAAACGCCATTTGGTAGCCAGTGTCGATCTTCCATCCCCAAAACGGAACTTCAGACACATTGCAGTTGACGTGTGACGTCACAAGAGGTCTAAATCCTCAAAAGGTGACATTTGCCCGTTTGACCATTCATGAACCTCGTTTGACCTTTAAGATATTGACCTAAGGTCACCAAAATTTCAGAGAAAATGTAGATCATCACAGCACCTACTACCTAATAAGTTTGACACGTTCTAGCTCTCATATTTTCGGAAGATCTCACGGGGGGCACTAAAGTGCCCCCCCTCCAGTGGGTGTTAGTGGCATACCCCTCTCCAGTGCGCGTGTTAACTCAAAAATGTCTTATTTTGTAGCACCAGAAGATAAACAGTAGAAACAGGTAGATGCGTCCATGGTATTCACTAGAAACACTTCACAGTTTATTTTTTATATTTTTTTTACTGAAAATTAGCGCAACTATTAATTTTAAAAAATTGCTCTCGGCTGGCTGGGCGGCTGGCTGCTAACATTTTGCCTCAGCTGTGGCTGGCTGCGGCTGTTTGACCTCGGCTGTGAGACGGACTGGCTGAGGAAAAGTACAGCCGTTTTGATCTCTAATGGTGGTGATACCTATTTTGGTGGTGATGGTGGTGATGGTGGTGATGGTGGTGATGGTGGTGATGGTGGTGATGGTGGGGCGGTGGCCGGCGGTTGGCGGCGGTGGCGGGCGGTGGCGTGGCGGCGGCGGTGGCGGCGGTGGCGGCGGTGGCGGCGGTGGCGGCGGTGGCGGCGTGGCGGCGGTGGCGGCGGGGCGGCGGTGGCGGCGGTGGCGCGGTGGCGGCGGTGGCGGCGGTGGCGGCGGTGGCCGGCGGTGGCGGCGGTGGCGGCGGGGGGCGGTGGCGGCGGTGGCGGCGGTGGCGGCGGTGGCGGGCGTGGCGGCGGTGGCGGCGGTGGGGCGGTGGCGCGGTGGCGGCGGTGGCGGCGGTGCGGCGGTGGCGGCGGTGGCGGCGGGTGGCGGCGGTGGCGGCGGTGGCGGCGGTGGGCGGCGGTGGCGGGCGGTGGCGGCGGTGGCCGGCGGTGGCGGCGGTGGCGGCGTGGCGGCGGTGGCGGCGGTGGCGGCGGTGGCGGCGGTGGCGGCGGTGGGCGGTGGCGGCGGGTGCGGCGGTGGCGGCGGTGGCGGCGGTGGCGGCGGGTGGCGGCGGTGGCGGCGGTGGCGGCGGTGGCGGCGGGTGGCGGCGGTGGCGGCCGGTGCGGCGGTGGCGGCGGTGGCGGCGGTGGCGGCGGTGGCGGCGTGGCGTCGGTGGCGCGGTGGCGGCGGTGCGGCGGTGGCGGCGGTGGGGGGCCGGGGGGCCCCCGGGGGGTTTGGGGCGGGGGGGGGCCGGGGTGGGGGCCCCGGGGCCCGGGGGGGTTTGGGGCCCCCCGGCGGGGTTTTTGGGGCCCCCGGCCCGCACCACGGGGGGGGGGTTTTTTTTTTTTGGGGGCCGGGGGGCCGGGGGTTGGGGGCCGGGGCCGGTGGCGGCGGTGGCGGCGGTGGCGCGGTGGCGGCCGGTGGCGGCGGTGGCGGCGGGTGGCGGCGGTGGCGGCGGTGGGCGGCGGTGGCGGGGTGGCGGCGGTGGCGGCGGTGGCGGCGGTGGCGGCGGTGGCGGCGGTGGCCGGCGTTTGTGGCGGCCGGTGGCGGCGGTGGCGGCGGTGGCGGCGGTGGCGGCGTGTGCGGCGGTGGCGGCAGTGGCGGCGGTGGCGCGGTGCCGGCGGTGGCGGCGGTGGCGGCGATGGCGGCGGTGGCGCGGTGGCGCGGTGGCGCGGTGGCGGCGGTGGCGCGGTGGCGGCGGTGGCGGGCGGGGTGGCGGCGGTGCGCGTGGCGGCGGTGGCGCGGTGGCGGCGGTGGCGGCGGTGGCGGGGTGGCGGGTGGCGCGGTGGCGGCGGTTGGCGGCGGTGGCGGCGGTGGCGGCGGTGGCGGCGGTGGCGGCGGTGGCGGCCGGTGGCGGCGGTGGCGGCGGTGGCGGGCGGTGATGGCGGTGATGGCGGTGATGGCGGTGATGGCGGTGATGGCGTGGTGGCGGTGTGGCGGTGTGGCGTGGTGGCGGTATGGCGGTGATGGCGGTGATGCGGTGATGCGGTGATGGCAGTGATGGCGAAATAAAAGGCAAGCGCGCGTGATGGCGGCGCGGTGTGGCGGTGGATGGGCGGTGATGGTGTGTATGGCGGTGATGGCGTGATGCGGTGATGGCGGTGATGGCGGTGATGCTGCTGGTTATCCCCGGAAGTGTGCAATGCAATAAGAAGACATCTGCAATAAGGATGTGCTTGCCGGTCAACAGATGAGGGAAGAGCGCTAGAGGATAGTTCGTCACAGCCTCATCAACCCCCAGCACAGCCCAGCCCAGACTCATGAACACTAGGCTTAAGGACCAGACCAGCATGGTAAAAATCATAATATGTGAAGGCCCGTGCGTGGTACGGCACATCAGGTTAAGCATATAATTATATTTAAAAGGAAGTCGGTATCCTAGCATGGTTTACGTGTAATATAGATGCTATATTGCGAAATAATGTCAACACTCACCTATGTGCCTGCTCAGTGAATGCCATTTGTTGCAATTACGTTGGCTGCTCAGTGCTCAGTGTCAATTGCTGTTTAACATAATGTGGCATGCTCGTACCAGGTTTGTATGGTGCGGTGGCGTATTACTTCAGCATTCTGAGCCAAGGCCCGTCAAAACAGGGATATTCTGAAAGTCATGGCTCAGGACCAAGTCAAGGCCCAGCTAGGGCCCAGCCCAGGCCCAGCCCAGGCCCAGCCCAGGCCCAGCCCAGGCCCAGCCCAGGCCCAGCCCAGGCCCAGCCCTGGCCCAGCCCAGGCCCAGCCGAAGATGAACAGTGGTGCTTACGCCATCAGACGGCACTAGTGTATGTAGGTACAGTGTACACTGTACAGTGGACGAGATCGGGGTCATGGTGTGTTTACATTACATTTCATGTCTCGGATTTTAATAAAACTGTATCTAAGGGGATATCTGAGCCGTAGATTAAGGCTGTGACGTTTTCAGCGTCGTCCGTCAAACGGTTTTTGAGTTATAGCTTCAGGCTTTATCCGATTTTGCTCTAACATTTAATTTTCAGCGGGCGATATCTCTTATCTAAAAAAATGGGAGTCATATATCTAATATCATAAGAATCATCATAAGCATAGATTAATAATTTAAAACTAATTGAACATCCAAATTTTGACATTTTCAAAGGATTTTTACCCACGCACTGCAGGGGGGTTGATTTCCGCCCCCTTAGGTTTTTCAGGATTAGCGGGGGAAAAGGCGGTGCGCAGCGCCGCAAAATTTCGTACACTGTTGGGGCATCAATTACCCAACTTCGAAAGTTATGACTTGAGGAACATCTCAGGTCAGGTCACAAGTCCATGTCAAGTGACCTTACCATACAAAATGTTTGTGTTCGTGCCAAAGCCACAGTCTTTTCCCGAAAAATTTGAAACTTGCAGTATCTCATAATAATATCAATACCTACAATTCTTTTATCTCGGATTTTTCGTATCGGTGACCAAAGGTCAGGTCAATTTCCTGACCTCCGCATTACAAGTGAATGGGAAAATAAACAAATGTTTCCTTTTCAGAAAATATGCATTGGATCAGGCTAATTATTTCAGAATCATGTTATTTTAGCTCATTTTGGTTGCTCAAGGTGTTATTGTTGCTTAGTGACTTTAACAAGGTCATCTGAGGTCATCTGAGGTCATTAGCAATCATTTGCTAATAACTCTTGATAGAAACGAGATAGAAGACGAAGCTGTTGACACCTACTGTGTTCGTCTCGTCTGGCTGCGTTGCCCCATATGCAATATGACCTACCTGGGTCACCAAATGAGCTTGACCTGAGGCGAAATTTTGAAGTTGACCTTACCAGGTCACCGTGTATATTTTTCAGCGCGCCTCGATAAGACAAACACGATGGCATCAACATTATTTCCCTGTCTTTGTTAGATGAAATGCTATTCACAAAAAAAAACGTTTTGCTAAAAATAGTTTTTTTTTACCTTCCTTGACCTCTGAAGCCCTAACTATTGATCTGAGCTCAATTTTGAGGAAATGCTAACGATTGAAAATTTACATAGCTATCTATTGTTTCCTAGTTGTTTGCTCCTAGCTATCATAGTTTTCGAGATAATCGGGGGTTTCTGGAAAAGAGTTTTAAAACCGGAAAATCTGACCTTTGGTGACCAATGGTGACATCAATTGTGACCTGACCCGAGATAAGACTGAAAAAAACTTTCGATAGAGCTCGTCTAGAGATAATTAATGCCGTTTTTCGCTTGTTGCTACGTTGCGTAGTTTTCGAGATCTGACGAGGGGCGGAAATNTTTTTTATAATGTGGCCATTACAAATTATGATGTTTTTCCTTGCCAGCATTGACGTCAGTATATAGGCCTTGGATTGTAAAACTATTGGAGATAGACTTTTTCTCTAAATATTGTATTTATATTTTTGAATTCGGAAAATAATGGTCACAAGCACGTATTTGATAATAACTTTGCACGTAATTGTGTTAGAGAGCTCAACTGAACATCATTATATTTGCCTCGTCGAGCTGCATTTGATGATACCAAACATGACCCATGCAGGGCGCTTCTTGATTTCAAGGTCACGTGACTTGGGTCGATCTGACATTGGCTGCACCAGCCAATGTCAGATCGACCTAACATAACACCTATTTCTCATTGTTCGATGCAAATATGTTTCGGGGGTTATCTGGGCCGTAGATTCATGCTATTCAATTTGTTGTCACGTCTGTTTAATGGTTTTCGAGTTATAGCCTTAGGCATCTTTTCGATGTTGCGCAAACCTCGTCTTTTCAGTTTGCGAAATCTCCCATCTGAATAATAAGATTCATATAAACCTACATATCAAAACATAACATACATAACATATCATCATAACATATAGATTAATGTGAGGTAACATTTCTTGGAAACTTCAAAATTTTGAGAAAAAAAAAATAGTAAAATAATGTTTTTTTGTGACCTTGAGGGCAAGGAGCAACCTGCCAGGGGTCATGTTATGCATCATTTAATACAGCTCGACAAGGCAAATATAGTGCTATTCAGTTACGCTCTCTAGCACTATTACGTGCAAAGTTATTATCAACTATGTGTTGTTGACCATTATTTTTCAAAATTCAAAAATACAGATAAAACATTTAGAGAAAAAGTTTATCTCTAATATTTTTACTATCGAACGTTTATATATTCAAGTCAATACTGGCAAAAAAAAAACAATAGTTTTTAGTGGCCACATTATACAAAAACGTGTTTTTACCTAAAATCGCGTTTTAAAATGTCAAAATTTTGAAATTTGCAAAAAATATTTTATCACATAAATTTATGATTTATGATGATTCTTATGATATATTGGTTTCAATGCTCCTATGATTAATATGGGAGATATCTCCCGTTGAAAATGGAAGAATTGAGCAAAATCAAATAATGTCTGAGGCTATTACTCGAACAGCATTCGACGGATGGTGCTGACAAATTTATAGCGTGAATTTTCGGCCCAGATAACCCTCTAAACGCAGTTTCATAAAAATCTGAGATGTAGGGTATTTTGGCTTGGTCGATCTGTCATGGAATGCCCCAGCTAGCTAACAAACAATACATGCCATAAGAGATTCAATAAATCCGTACCGGCTGCGTATTGGCATATGCGTTATTATAACTACAAGGCGCCATAATACACATCAAACTTAGCGCGAATGGCACGGAATACGGGTGCGCAACGCTCAGATCAACAGTCTCTCTCTCTAGCACTGAACGCTATTTTAATCGTGATCGTGAACGCTAATTTAAAGTAGGTGTTTACTTTTTACTGCTTAATCTACTATTGCGTCGGCTGTATTTTTTTATTGACAAAGAACTGCTACATCCACGTACCTTTCATACTTGTGAGCCATAAGACATTCACAAATACGATATTGCTTTGTAATTCGGCTTTGGCATCATCCATACTTGGTTCTTCAATACATATTCTGGTTTTTGAATATTGTTTAAAACAAAATGTGGATATTTACATAACAAAATCATCACAAAATGGTAGCTCGGTTCGATTAATCACTTGTTTATTGCAATTTGCAGCAGTACATGTGTTGTATCGTTTTTAATAAATGTTGCTAAAAACAGCTCAAATGTATTTTGGAAAGTCAAAAGAGGTAACTTTTACTCCAGCTTGGGGGGGGCAAAAACAAAGTTTCCCCACCGACTTTTCGCTTGGGGGACAATTGCTCATTTTATCCCCCCCCCCCCCCTGGGTCCGCCTCTGGATGCGTGGCGGACTGGCCGCACGCCATGGTGAGGCGGCGGCCGGCTGGGAGACCGGGCCGATTTCCCAAGTGCATACTGCTAGCGGCCATGCCCCTCTTGTCAGCCAATCAGCGCGATCCTGGTGCGCTGACGTCATCCATCAGGATGTTACGTCACAGTTCGCCGCCGCCAAGTCACGCCCTCGCCTGGCAGCTGGCGGCGGACGCGGCAAGCGAGCTTGGAGCTTATGCCGCCCCCTTGCTGCCTGTAGAGCCGCAGAGCTGTAGAGCTTATGCCGTTCCGCCCCCCCCCCCCACCTAACGGAGACCGTATATAGTGGCAAATCTAGGCTTGGGAATATCAAAGCAACTGGTAAGCTGCTTTTATTCCCCTGAATAGAACATAACAAGCGATAATGCGATTAAATCATTTACAATCATGCCGATACCAATAGTGGAGTGCAGCAGCTAGGCACGAGCCGTGACTGTTCAATAAGCCAAAACCGTAATGCTATCGCCTCAGTCAGACCATACCCAGGTCGCACGTTGGGGGAGCGCCGCCAGGTAATGCTCCGCCGTTCGCTCTTCTTCTGCGCAGACGATGACGATGCTGACGCAGACGATGACGATGCTGACGCAGACGATGCTCCCGGCGGCAGCGCTCCGACACTGGGGGAGCGCCGCCAGGTAATGCTCCGCTGTTCGCTCTTCTTCTGCGCAGACGATGACGATGCTGACGCAGACGATGCTCCCGGCGGCAGTGCTCCGACACTGACGTCGAATGTGATGCCCTCAACTCGGGACCACGGTGGCGCGCGTCGGGCCAGAGATGGCTCGAGGGGGCCCACGACCCCTGCCATAGCCCAGCTCTCGCCCGACCGTCCTCCACCCCGTGGTGCTTCTTAGTCTAGTCAGGGGGTTCGCTTCCGCGAGGGGTTATTTGCAGGCAGCGGCCAGCGCCTTAACAGGAGCCTCGCCGCCAGCGCCTCGTGGCGTGCAGCCACCGGCTCTAGTCCCACCTCCGCCATCACCGCGTGTGCCGGCGTGGAGACCGGACAGCCTGTGATGATCCGGGCCGCCGGATCCGCATTTCCCGCTCCAGCAGCTCCACGTGGGAGGGGGCGTCGCCGGTAGCCAGGCCGCCGCCGCGTGCTCCATTGCGTCGCGGATGTAGCCGTGCGCTATGGTGCGCAGTTGCTGCTCCTGTAGGCCCCAGCTGCGGCCGGTCAGCTTACTCAGCTAACGCAGCCTTGGCCGGGTGCACTCCCTCGGTGCACGAGAGTGAGGGCCGAAGTGAAGCAGTCGATGGCTGCAGGGTGACGCCCAGCAGCTTCAGCTGTGCCCCAAACCGGACCGCTCGGCCCGCCACACAAGTCTCACAGTTCGTGTCTCTGGCCCACTGTGAGAGCACCAGTAGCTGGGTCTTGTCATCCGCCGCTCTCATCTTCTTGGTGTTTGCCCAGTGGACCTGGAAAGGTTGGAGAGGCCCCTGAACAATGCACATGTCGACAGGGCGACAAAGCAGTCAGTGCAGCTCCTTGCCAGGTCTTACGGGCCCCCTGAGCAGGCTGGAGGGCCCCTGGACAGACCAGAGGCCCCTGGGAAGTTCAAAAGGCCCCTGTGCATGTCAGAGAGGCCCCTGACCAGATCAAAATTAACCGTGGGTTGGTCAGAAGGGTCCCTGACATGCTGAATGGGTTCCTAGTCAACACGGAGGGGCATGTCGAAGGGCCCTCTGAGCATGTTGACCAGGCGACAAAACAGAAAGTGCAGTCCCTTGCCAGGTCGGAAGGACCCATTAGAAGGCTGGAGGGCCCCTGGGTAGATCAGAGGTCCCTTGGGAAGTCCAAAGGGGCTCTGCGCATGTCAGAGGGGCCCCTGACCAGACCGAAAGGGCCCCTGAGCAGGTCTTCGTGACATTTGGTGACCTCTGAAGCTTAAACGATTAACCTGAGATGAAATTGTAGTGCACCAATTGTGATTGCATATGTCATGAGCAGTCGATTTTTGTTTTCGTTTGTTCCTAGCTATCATATAGGGTCCCGAGATATTTCGGGGTTTCTGGAGCAAAGCCATATACTTGTAAAATTCGACATTTGATGACCTCTGGTGACCTCAATTTTGACCTGAGCCCAAACACGACAAAACAATAGTTTCGGCATGATTTGTGACGTGCTATCGAATGGTGTTTTTGGATTCCGTCTACTCCTCATAAGAGACGAGTTAGAAGGAGGCGTTTAGACGCCCCCCACGGCGAAGGTGGCGCCGAGCACCTGCACGGCGCTTGTTAAGTGTTTTTCTTTCTCCACAAGGTTTAACTATGAATGTTTTTACTTGATTTGTAAATAGAGACCAGCCCTCGGGATCGGTTGGACCAGAGGACTCCGGAACGAGTGGGTACTCTACTACCTCGATCGCTTTCGGCCTAATTTCCCAGTCTGCGGAACGACCTTACATTTTCACTAGGCATTTTCACTAGGATCACTAGACTAGACTTGTGGGATCACTAGACCTAGTGACCTGACCTGAGGAGACCCGAGGTCAAACATTGAACAATATTCATGCAATTGATAGGCAAACAGTTGTGCCAAAAATGGCGTCGCGAAATGCCGTCGTTTTGCGCTATTTCCAAAAATATAAGGGGGACCTTCCATCCGCTGTTGTTGCGCGTGTTCAAGTCTGGCTTCTGTCACACATATTCCCCGGGCCCCCCTCCATCCTAAAAATCCTGGCGAAGCCCTAGTATGGATGTGTATGTTTAACTAACGAATTCGAGTAATAAACCTTGAGTTCCGCTCTGCATGCCCAAATTGCACAACTCGCCCCACGAGTTGGATCAAATTGCCACAATTATGGAATAAGTTGAGCAATAGGTACGTAACATTTTACTTCGTTACATTTCTTAAGTACAAACGTGGGTTGGCGAAAATATTTGTTTTATAATTAGGAAAGATTAATTTTCGTCTCCTCCCAGTCGTTTTTGGGCCTCTAACTCGATGCCAACACGGTTAGCTGGAATTTTCCATCGGGGTCATGCTTACGTCTTTTTGCCTTTGTCTGTCTTATTGGATCTTATTTATAGGATTGGATCTTAAACTATTATTTGATCCCCCCCCAAAAAAAATCGGACAAGCGGACAGTCTCTACAAGTTTATTGTAAAAATTGCCCTTACAGCAGTTAAAACCCAGTTATCCATTGTAAAAACGGGAAAATTTCGCGCCGCTTAGCGGCATGACACAAATTTTGCAGTTGCTTAATTATACATATTTGGAAATGGGAAAATGAATTGCATTCAGCGCTTGGCAGAGGCTCTTCCTGGCGGTAATTGCTGGCCCCAGTGTCGATTTGTTTTTAATCATGCCGAGATGTGCTACCAGGGAAAGGGGTGACCCGAGGCTTGGCTCCACTCACGGTCTGATTTTAATATTACAATTTATGAGTTTATTTGTCCACGACTAAAAAAAAAAAAAAAAAAAAAAAAACGCTTTGCGGCGTCATGTCAGTGGCCATCGTCATATCCAACCCATCGTCATTGTTTTCAATTCGTGGTAACTCTGAATTGAAATGAATGATTCACATATTAGATTATTATCCTCTACAAGGCCCACATTACCCTCTACACCACCTATACCTATTTCTGGGACTTATTAGGCGAACCCGTAAAAATTTCGCGCCGCTCTGCGGCACTAAATAGCATGTACCTATATGTACCTTACGGATATCTGTGAGTGAGAAGCACTGACGGAGCAGGCTGACTGTCTGAAGAATCTTAAAAGCAGCAGGATTTGTGAGCTCCCAAGCCAGGACACCACGCCCGCTCTCCTGCCCAGGTGATGAGAGATGCCCTCCGTCGCAGTCCAATCGCCCGTTCGACCCTATGACCAAGTAAGATTATTAGAATAAAAAAGACGAACACTCAACAGCTCGGCTAAACTACATACAAAGACACCAAACAAACAAAACAAAACCACGAAAACCAGAACGAAAAAAAAAAATAAATCGACATCAGCATCGATAACGGTCCGTTTAACAGATAACAGTCCACATATACAAATACTGAAAGGGTGAAATAGCGCAACGGAAAAATGGCCGGAGGTACATGGACAAAACTGTTTTCGTCGCTTTTTCAGCCGACTCCAAACTAAAAAAATAATCGGCGGACGCCCCCGTGTACCATCTGTAGACTAGAACTGACGACGAAAGCCCCCCCTCCCGTCAACAACTTTCTCGCTGATGGCTGATGGCCCACTATCCCCGCTCAACATTTTTTTATATGCCACTGGATTTGCACCCTCCCCAAAAAAGGCTCGATCCGCCCCTGGCCACGCACAGTAGTAGGTAGTCAGTAGTTTCCCATGTGAGTCGGCACTTATCTCAAACAGGGTAGGTTGGATGGGGCTGCTCAGCAAAGAAGCCTGCTTGTCAACGTGCGGCTGCAGAGATATTAGCTTCTCAAAAGCGTCGCCACGGGTCGGGCCGGGCCGGGCTGTGCTGCTCATTTTCATATTTGTATCATACACCAGGGAAGAACGCGCGATCGTTCGTAATAAATGTAGCATGACATAGTATGTGACATACCTATCTTCTTATTGGCTAGCTCAAGCTTGTTATTTGACATACCGTATGTCAATAAACAAGCTTGAGCTAGCCAATAAGAAGACGCTTGCATGTCACCGTATAAGCGTTAGCCGGTCGCCAAGACAACTTCAGAGCAGGATCAATACATTTGCTGATATAAGGCGCAGCGCTCCTTCATTAGCTCGTCCGTCCGCGCGCTGCGCTCAGCAGAGGCGCTCGTCGGCCGGCACGTGCCGGCTCTCTGTCGCCATGGTGTACACGTACCTGTGGCTGAAAGTGGCGGTGGGCCTCGTGCTCGTCGCCAACTTCGCCGTGCCGCTGTTGACTGTGGTGAGTAACCGGCACCTGTGGGACGAGCCGATGGCCGTGCTGGTTGGCAATCTCGCACTCTGCTTTGTCCTGTTCGGCCTGGGCCACGTGACGGTAGGCGTGTTCGACCTGGTAGGTCTGCAGTGGCACGGGCTCTGTCTCTTCCTCCAGAACAGCAACCTCGCGATGGCCATGTCATCCAAGACGGCCGAGCTGGCTCTGGCTGTTGACCAGTTCGTGGCGGTGATGTACCCGCTGCACCACTACGGCCGGATGACGCGCTACCTGCGCGTCATCCTGTCAGCCACCGGGCTCACCTGGCTGGCAAACACCACTCTCGGTCTGGCTCTAGCTGGCTTCGGTCTGCCCACCGTGGCCGACACGCTGTACCACCCCGACAACGACACCAACACCACGTTCTACGGCTGCCGCTGGGAGAACACACTCGTCAGCGTGTTCACGCCCGTCGTGGAGGTCGAGGTGCTGCTCTGTTCATTAGCCACGGCCGGCCTGTTCGTCTACACCGGCGTGGTCTGCAGCTGCATCCAGGCCTCCATGGTGCGGGACGTTATCGCCGACCCGGCTCACCTGCAGTTCACCGTCAACTACCGCGCCTTCAGGAAGATCCTGTACGCGCTGTCACTGACGCTGGTTCTGGACGTGGTCGCCACGCTGATGCGGGTCACGGTCCGCTGGGCCCCGATCCCGGCCGAGGTGATGGGCTTCGTCCACCAGGCGCGTCTCTTCGGCTTCCTGCTCGAGGGCTGGGTGTACGGCATGTTCAACCTCAAGATGCGCGAAGCCTACAAGAAGATGATCTGCTGCTGCAGGTCGCGTTTTGCGCCGCCGCCGCCGCCGGAAGCAGAAGTACAGGAAGCTCGCAGACCGACACAAGACAACGTTTTCGTAGTCCCCATCACCATGCCCACAGTGGAAATGTGATTCACAGAGGCTTCTGAGTTCTGATCTGACCATGGCATAACACACTGCACCATGCCGCTTGCCAGGATTTTTAAGGTTCATGACTCAGAGTGAGGGCGTCGCCACCTTCCGAAAGTTGGGGAGGGGATTAGCATTTTGAAGTCGATTATTTGCATGCAGCGCCCATAGGCGTAATGTAAAAATCCGAAGGAAAAAATGGGGACGCCTCACGCTTGGGGGGACGCGTCCCCCTGACCCCCCGCTTCCGACGCCCATGTTGTCGAGAATGAGGATAATGTGTTTCATTTGAAACACAAAACACACTCCTTGAGGAAGATACCAAACATGATAATTAAGGATCATAAATTGGATTAGCAATGGTCAATATACTGTTATGTTCTTTGTGTCGGTGTGTGCCGGTGTGTGCCGGTGTGCCGGTGTGCCGGTGTGTTGGTGTGTCGTTGTGTCGGTGTGTCGATGTGCCGGTGCGTGCCGGTGTGTCGATGTGCCGGTGTGTCGGTGTGCCGGTGTGTCGGTGTGTCGGTGTGTGCCGCTGTGTCGGTGTGTGCCGGTGTGCCGGTGTGCCGGTGTGTCGATGTGCCGGTGCGTGCCGGTGTGTCGGTTTGCCGGTGTGCCGGTGTGTCGGTTTGCCGGTGTATTGGTGTGTCGTTGTGCCGGTGTGTGCCGGTGCGTGCCGGTGTGTCGATGTGCCGGTGTGTCGGTGTGCCGGTGTGTCGGTGTTTTCTCCGCTGTGCGTGCCGCGTGTTGTCGGTGTGGTGACTCTTCGGTGGCGTGCCGGTTGTGTCGGATTTGCCAAGCTGAAAATTGAGCCTAACTTGCGTGCCGCTGATGTGTCGGTGTGTTGCCGTGTGTGTCGTTGCCGCTGTATGTCGCGTGATGTGCCGGGTGCCGTGCCCCACTGTGGTCGGTTTGCACGGTTGTTATTGGATAAGCTGTGGCCGCAATCATTGTGTCGGTGTGTGGCCAGTGCGTGCCGCTGTTCCGGTGGTGTGCACGGATGGCAGTGGCGCTGTTGGTGGTGTGATGCCGTCGTGCGTTGCCGGTGTCGGATGTTTGTGCGACCGGGTTGCGTTTGCCGCTGCTCGTCGGTGTGGTGTCGCCGGTGCGTGCCTCCTGTAGTCGGTAGTGTGCCGCGTGAGACGTGCGGCATAGATGTCGGTGTTGTGCCGGATAGAGCGTGCCGCATTAATGTCGGTGTGTGCGGTTGCGTGCCCGCCTGTATTCGATAGTGTGCCGAATGTGTGTGTTCGCCGCCTTGTAGTTCGGTTTGCTGTGCCGGTGTGTGCCGCACCTGTGTCGGTGTGGTGCCGGGTGCGTGCCGCTGTTTCGGTGTGTGCCGGTTGTGCTGCACGCTGTGTCGCGTGCTGTTGGCCGCGTGTGTCGGTGTGTCCGTGGTTTGTGCCGGTGGTGTACACACGCTTTGTGTCTGGGATGTGTGCCGGTTGCTGCCCGCTGTGTACGGATGTGCGCGGTGTGTGCGGTGGCCTCGTAGCCGCATGTCTCTCGCGTGTCTAATAAGACACACCGTGTCAAGATCCTGGGCGTCACCGTCGATTCGCACCTCTCGTGGGAGCTGCAAATATCGACAATAGTGCGCCACTGTTACGGCATTCTCATTGGACTCGCCAGGATGAGATACCGCCAAAGCCGGCGAAACTAACCGGCTGCTGGTCGAGGTTTTGGTGTTCCCCCATGTATGTATGTACAATACATACGGCACGCTACTGCCTGTCCGTCTGGGGAGGATACTGTGCCGCTGCACAGAAACGTCGTGTCGTGTAAAGCTTTGTTTGAGCTTTGGCGCCCGTATCGTCTCTCCAATATCTGTTACCGTGACCGAGTGACACCCGTGCTGCGTGAGCTGGCATGGTTAAAAATTGACAAACTGATATGCGAACACGATGTTATGTTAAAGGAAGTGTGCCTAAATCCTAATCTTTTCGAATGTCAAATATATTTGTCTTACGGTAAGAAGCTGTTTGTTTGATTTTTGGATACGATAAAATTCACGTTCGGTCTGAAGCCCCAGTAGTTGCATTTGTACTTATATTCTGTTTTGCATACTGTTTTGCTTCGATATCCATAAACGATCGCCACTATAAATTGAGTGAAGAAAATGTTATCTAGAATGGCGCACCAAAGACAATACCATTCCCTTATAACGAACAATCTCCGGAGTGCGCTTGCTGCAAAGGAGCATAATATATATATATATATATATATGTGTGTGTGTGTGTGTGTGTGTGTGTGTGTATTTATGTATGTTATTTTGTGCTGACCTCTCCTTTGATTATCAATTAGAAAATACTTTTTTCAAATCAAATAAGATTTAAAATTTCCACATCTGCATCGAAAAAATTTCATATTTTTGTTATTGGCCTTAAAAATATATAAAATTTTGAAAAAAGATAAAAAATTTTTCAGATATACAAAGGACATGACAGGTCAGTACGAGCAATAATACAAATACAACGAAACAACCTCGTCCTCCCTGGAAACGAGACTCTAGAGAGTTACAATGGTTTAGCTGCGATCAGCGCACACAGGGACGGATCCAGCCGCTCGGTTGGGGGGGGGGACAACTTGTGACACTGGCGGATCCAGACTCTCTCCGTGGGGCGCATCTTTTTGTGACAAAAAGGTTCCCCATTGTTTTTTCTCCGCAGATTTGGGTTGGTCACGTTATTTGATATCCGAGCTTAAAAACGCACTTTTTGGTGAAAAAACAACACTTTCGGTAAAAAACACTTGTATGGGATAATTGCATTATTTATTTATTGTATTTATTATTATTATACACATTATTATTAATTACAAAGACGCGATATTCCGCAGCATACAAGTGATACACATAAGAGTAATAATAATGTTTATTTAATATTAACTTGCAGGGGCGTCACCGCAAATTCATGAGTGGGGGTTGGCTGAAATGACAAAGAAAAATGTACCCCCCCCCCCTTTTGTCTGCGCCTTTGCAGCATTTTAATGTGGATTTCCATGTTATAATAAGTATTTAGCTAGCGCTGCGAGCGATTTTTTGTTGTTGTCTGGTTTGCCTGATAAAAATATAGATGGTGGGCCTTGATAGAGAATAAGAGTTTAAAAATGTTATTCATTCAATTCAGCGTTACGACGAAACGAAGACAATGACGATGGCTTCTTTATGCCAATGGCCACCGATGTGACGCAGGGAAGCGGCGTGGAAATGTTAATCTTAGGTTGTGGAGAACGACATTTTCATATAGGAACCAGACCATAATTGGAGCCAAGCCTCAGCCTTTTCTCGGTTGCACACTGCACAGCTCGGTATGATGAAAAATATTGAAATGAATGTAGTTTTTCATTCCTCTTATTCAAATCAAAACGTTCGGATGGATGGCTGTGACACGTCCGTCACACTTGGCGGGCCACTGCTCGGCTGCGGCGAGAGCTGCGGTGACGACTTTTTCACACCAAATCAAAAGTGTGCACCCACTATCTGTGTTCAAGTTTGGAGCACGTGCGACGTCTGTTGCGCTCGTGACGGGCGCATCTCTGTGTGGTTTTTTTTCTGCGGCCGCTGCCGTCAGAAAATTTACGTGTAGACGACTCAGAAAACTTACTTTATTTTTCCCGAAACTGATCAACATTCGACGCGTAAGTTTCAATCTTGGTTTGAGTGCAAAGTTTAAGGCTGCAGATTGTTAGATAATTGTTTTCTATATTTGTGGCTTCGTGGGAAACATACCCTCTTATCTGTTATTTAAGTCATGCTTGTCATGAAGCCTGAAATGCATTTTAATTTACGGGAAGATTTGAACACGGAATGGACATACAATATACCTTCCTAAAGAAAAGGGGATAAATATCTCTCGGACCGATAAAAGAAGGAGATTTGCCGCCCCCTGTCTAGCTCCCAAGCTAATGGTCCGATTTGGACGCAGCATGCGGCGATCGAAAGGTATCAGTGAGCTGAATCTGATGGGCTTAAGGGCGCCTCAACTATAAAGTTATGTGACAGTGAGCTGAATCTAACGAATGCTTAACATTTGGTTTGCAATGTGATAGGTCAGGTAAAAGTCAGGTCAAAGGTCAAAATCGAGGTTTTTGAGTGTATGGGCCATACGATCCAAAGCCTTCGATTGCGACCTAATCACCCAAAGTCATTCTAGTCAACAAAGGTTCACGTCAACGTCAGGTCACAAATGCGCAAAATATCTACGAAAGTCATGCAACCCATGTTATATGAGTTATTTGAAACGTGTAATTCAATAGTGATAGTCATATTACCACCTGACATAATTTACGTGGCATTAGTGGCAAGTGTCACTGCTCAATGTCAGGTCACATAAGGTAAGCAAATTCAACTGATAGTCTGAATACAAAACGCATGTTTCTAGAGCAGTTTGGTCTCATAATACAGTGCTGTCATTTATGGGCAATTCCAGGACAGATCGCCAAGGCATGGGAACCACACACCCTCCGATTTCGCTTTTAAGTGGTGTATGGGGTTATCTTGGGCGCTGATTTCGTTTCTCGAATTTACATGGTCGCCAGGTTACGGGGTCACAAGATACAGGTCAACGAAAAATTAGGTCAAGGTCAAACATCCCACTACGTTTGTCATTATATCTCCAAGTATGAAAATACATATCAGGGCAAAACTATATATCATTAGAGAGAGGAAGAAGCAACAAACATGATGACATAATGATTTTACCCCGTTAAAGCCCAAAAATTTGACAAATTTGATCTTGAATGACATTGAAGTTGATGGTCAAATCAAGCCTATGTTGCCAGTTTCGATTTTCTAAAATTTGCACATAAGTTGGCTCATTCAATTATTTAACTTACATGCAAAATTTCACGTGGTAAGTTGTAAACTACTTTAGGGTCCAACAGGGGGGCATATGTAATGGACGTCATTTTCCCAGCAAGTTTACGAATTACGATTTTCTCCAAATGTATGCAATATGGGCGTCATTTAAAATCACCTGCCCTATACAATACACTTATGCCATTATTTTTGAATATACAAAAAGTAAAACAATATATATGATAAACAATATTAATAATTCGTATCGTCCTCTAATGGACATTCGATGCGACAATAAATCGCATCACTTATCACACGGATGTGCATCTACCGTTTGATTATAATTCTGATCAGTAGTAAGATGTTAATTGTGTTGGCTGAGTTAACTCATTGTTGCCACGCCTTTCTTCGGTCATGGTCATATTTATCGTGTCCTCTGATTGGTCGGTCCGGATCGTGTCACGTGATGTGCCCGTCCCGGGCGCAGCGAATGTTGTCGGATGGGCTCTGCTTGTTTGTGTCGCCTTAAGGAATAGTTCACCTTGAAAAAAAGAGAAAAGGCTCAGAAATGATGAAGAGAAGCAAGGAATTAAGTATCATATTACTAGTAAGTCCAAGAAACCTATATTTACGCGGAAAAAGCAAATTAAAA